>JBBPCY010087438.1:0-15356 GCA_037974405.1 Brachyalestes nurse
GGTTAGCAGCCGCTAACACTGAGGCGAGAAGGCAACAAAACTCACGCTTGTAAATTTAGTTCCGCATTACTTTAATCGCGTGTTCTCCGTTGGACCCTGTATTCTCTATACGACATCGGTACGAATACATGTACCATTACAGTCCTAATACATACATATATATATATATATATACAGTAGTTTTTTTTTGTTTTGTAATTCACAAAATATACTATATATTAGGGGTGTAACGGTACAGAAAGGTCACAGTTTGGTTCTGACATCATGGTTCGGTATGGTTCACGATACAGCAAAGTTAAGTAACAAAAAATTCTAAAGAATGAGGCTTGGTTTGTTTTCGCTTATTTTAAATAAACAGCAGTGTATTAACCAGTAAACACACACTTTTGCTTATATTTTCATGTATAGTATATATATATATATATATATATATATTAATATTTTCATTATTTTAATGGACCTGCCGAGCGAACGACGCCTGATTGGAGGCCGCTAACACTGAGGCGAGAAGGCAACAAAACTCACGCTTGTAAATTAGTTCCGCATTACTTTAATCGCGTCTTCTCCGTCGTAATGTGTATTCTCCGTACAACATCACGTACCGAACCGTGACCCATGTACTGTGACGGTTCGGGACAAATACATATATATGTATATATATAATGTATAATACATGCTAAAAAAAGTGGGTTCTAAATGTATTGTTTTTCTTTAAAGAACCTCTGTTGGCATGTTCTTTAGGAAACACAAGGTAAATTATTCTTTTTCCACTAAATATCATTTTAAGATTAATAAGCAAATAGTAAGATTTGTAGTTTATGTGGTTAATCTGTGTAAACTTGATATTGTGTTGCTATAAATCCTTCTTGCACTGTGTGTAATTTATTTCATTTTTCAGATTTAACGTAAAAGTGGTATATAAAAGGAGTGCTTAAAACTACATATAAATATTTCTGGTTTTGGAGGAGGTTAGATTACCTGAAACTGAGAGACCTGGATTTATAACCTGTTATATATGTGAAGCACTGGCTCTCCTTGCTTGGAGCTACTTATTTTGATCTCCATACTTTTGACACAGAATCAAGCTCAACAATGTGCTTGACCAGTAACAAAGAAAATAGCCAAGGCATGCGGGGCAGAGCAGTTACTGTTGACTTAAGCTTTTGAAGCAGGGGCGTCTCGAGGTTTGTTAGTATAAACAGTGTTTTGCTACAAGTTGCACCACGTTCTTGGTACTTTCAGCAGAAATCCTCAGGACACAGTTTTGTTTATGCCAACAAAAATGTGAACCATGATACCAAACTCACTGTTAAGGCTGAAAATCAACACATGAGTACACGCACACACACACACACACACACACTCACACAGCGAGGATGCATAAAAGCCAGCTGTTTTATTCTTTTCTGTTCCTCCCTCCTCTCTGCAGAGCGCTGTTCATTCCTCATTCCTCAGCGATCCTCTGCAGGGAGAGAGCGCGTCAAAACCAGATGTGCCTCCAGTCTTTCTGAAGGCTTTCCCTGACACTACTTTTATTATAGCCAGATGCACACATGCAGACACACACGCCCTCTTTCTTTCCTTCCATTTCTCTCTTCTGAATGCTTTTTCATTATTCTATCATTTTTTATTCATCTTCCCTCACTCACTGTCTCTTTCCATCCCTCTCCTTCTGCTTCAGGTGGAATAATTGACCTGTTGTGTTCTTCTGTCTCATAAAGGGGGGTGGGGGGGTGGGGGATTTCGGAATATGGGTGGAAAGTTTTGAGACCTCAAAAGTTGAATGCTGGAGGCTCAAAGCACAAACTCAGTCCAAATCCCAGAAAAGCTGCTATCTGTTTAGAGTTCCTCTGAAGTTCACAGTAAAGGAAATACAAACACACACATTTTGAGGCCTGCAATCTGGTCTCCTGATGGTGGAATTCAGTATGAAATCAAAATGGCCATCCAACAGTCTGTGCAGTAAAGAAACAGGATCATGAGACATGAGGCCTGCCATATCCTCTACTCTGCATCTCCAGCCTGTTTTCTCTGTTGTTTCCTCCACTATACACTCTGAAACACAATGTACTTCAAATGTGCTTAACCCTACCTTAATTTACCCCTGAAAATACACCAAACCCCTTCATTTGAATGAAGTGGCTGTTAATTTGTGAAACCGACCCCTTAGTTTTACCTTAAAATTTGATTTAAGGTATGAGTGTGAAACCCCTTAATCTTAAATGTATCTATTAAAGGGGCAAATTTGAAAAAGTAAGGGGAAAATGCAGTAGTTTTACCCCTTAATCAGCTTTAATCTGTGCACTTTTCCCCTTAATGTATGGGAAATTAAGGTCAAACGTAAGGTATTTTTAAGGTGTAAAGTTATGGGGTTTGGTTTTGTAGCAATAGTGCCAGTAATTTACCAATCTAAATATCAGCAAACTCAATAACTGAAAACTGATTAGCCCTGATGTTGTCTAAAAGTATGCCTGTAGTTTTCTAATTTTATAGCTCACAGTAAGTCATACTGTGCCCTAAACCACACTACAACAGTTCTGCATGTTGTTTGAATGGGACAGTAGACGTTTTGCGGATGTTTATACTGAAAAAAATTGGGGTGGCTGTTGATTTCTAGCGCTTGTTATTAGAGTCAGCTCCAGTTCTAAGCAAAAAATCTAAATTTGCACACTAAACTTGTTTTGGTTGACTGGAAAACTGTGTAAATTTTGTAACATTAATTTGCTGAAATACTGAAATATAAAATCAATGTAATATATAATCTCTCACTCACTCACTTTCTGTAAGCACTTATTCCACACTAGGGTCGCAGGTACCTGGAGCCTACTCACTTTGGGCAGAATAAAATATAAAATGATAAACTAAAAATGTCTCAATGTTTACTTATGAACACCAGTGTGGTACTGCATCCCCCTTTGAAACTATTTCTCCACTGGTTTTACAAAGCTACAAGGAAGAAAAGGAATACCAGATTTCTCCATGCTTTTGTTGCTGGTTGCAACTAACATCAGGCAACACCATGCAGGCCCAGTACCAAAAGCTTTTGCTATTAGAAGCTGGTGAAAAAACCTGCCTCTAAAATAAAACATGAATATGAACACTTGGTACAATCCTCTCTAACCTTGCTGGCCAAGATGACGAGTTACAGGCTAAAAGAAAAACCTTAAAAAAAAAAGAAAAGCCTTTTTTGGACTTCTATGAGATGGACATTTATTACCGAAAGAACTGATGGATCCAGGTAACCCCATGCGCCAAATTATTACATTTTGTTGACGTCTGATATCATCAGTACCAAGTCTAGATTTCAGATCTACAGGTGGCTTGGCCTGAAGACTGTTCAAACTTACATAACATGTCATTTCCTGTTACTGTGAGCTCTTGCAGTATCAAGGTATGTGATACCAGTCAGCCGTTCCTCGCCACAGTTATACAATTGGATTTCCTTCAGAATAGTCCAGATCATCAGATTGTCCTATAACTTTAATACAATTTTGTCTGTGTAATCATGTGGAAATATATTCTTTGGGGAAAATACAGGTGATGTCATAAGACTGCGTACAGTCAGTCACTCGCTCATCTGGGAAAGTTTTGAGCTCTGGACTTGATTTGGTGGTGACATCATGTTTAGACAGTTGCAGTGAATCATTCTCTCACAAGCGCAGAGGGTGGCTTGTTGGTGGAAAGTTCCTGATTGAGTTGCACTGCATACGGCCAGTGTTTTAAAGTAAGTAAAGTGGTCCCTTATAGTCACGCGTGAACACACCACAGCATAGCGCAGAGTGTGAACGATGTAAAATGATTTCTCTGTATTTAACCCATTCAGTTGAACCAGTAGGCTGCCAGTGCCCGGGGAGCAGTGTGTGGGAATGTTACCTTGCTCAAGGAGACCACAGTGTTGACACTATCAGTTGGGATTTGAACACACAACCTTCTGATTGCAGGGGCAACCCCTAACCACTAGGCTTCCAGCTTCCCCACTGCCCCACGTTTTGCTGGATTTTTAAAAAATACTTTGTGTTTGTCTGATCTATTTAATACTTGTGATTGTGCTGAAGTTGCTGGAGATGTGATTAAAGTGGTCATTTTGGAGCCATTAAAAAGTGTTTTGCATTTGTTAGGCCTTTTCTCTGTAATTGTACTGCCTTGTGTTTGCTGAACCTCCTCCACTGGAAACATGATTAATTGTGGTGTAAATATTTCTCTGGATGCTTTCATCGCTTAGTCTGGTAAAACAGCCCTAAATTTCTCCAAGCTTTGTTTTTGCTCGGTGAATTCAGGATGGTGTTACTTGGCACTTGCCGTTTGTTTTTCAAGGTGGTTTTCGGGTTGGACCAGTCAGCATCTTCTGATGAACCACAGGACCAGTTTAGTTCATGATGACAGATAATGTGCAATAAAATGGTTGTCATGAAATCATAGCAGTTGAGATTGATATGCTTCACCATAGATTGAAGATAAAGAGCAATACATTGTGGAAGTAGAGATGATTCAGCAGCAAAAAATAACATCAGACTGATCTCGGTGAAAGCCAATAACAGTATTTCAGAAAAGAAAAAATAGTTCTGTACCAGTCCTCCTCACAACAATAGGTCTCATATGTAGGGATTGGGTATCGAGAACTGGTGCTAAATTGGTGCAGAAATATTCACAAGCTTTCAGACAAATGATGCTGCTATTGGTCTTTATGAAATGTATTCTAACATAGCTGGTATTTTTGTGTGGTTGATGCGGGAAGGCTGGAAGTGACACATTAGACATTACCAACACACAACTGTTGCGACTGCACCTCCCCCTATATGTGTACAGGGAACTCAGGAAAGTATCTTGTTATTTCTCTAAAATGCAATAATAAAATTATTATAAAATGTGACATCTTTACGTTTTGCCCCTAATTATGGAGAGTTGTGTCAGTAAGAGTTGGTGTCAGTAAGCTGAATTGGTATCAATGTCGTTATCAGTAAAATCCTAATGAGAGCCACTCCTGGTCATATGTAACTGTGTTAAGAAGTTATAAATTGAAGTAAAAGGCAAAACAAAGATATGGATATTTCTACATATAAATCTCTTTGAAATACTTTAGCACTGACTTCCTTTCAGAGCTAACTTTCAGAGCATTTTGGAAAATGTGCTCTGGGGAAAGCATCAAGCCCACACTCAGGATGTTAGGATCAGTCTTAGGTAAGACTAAGGTTGTTCCACATAATTTGCTGACCCTGTTCCTTGAAGCAATCCCTTTCCCCACCCACCACACAGCAGTTCAGTTTGAACAATAGTGGGCTTTGTGCAGGACCTGCAGACCCCAAGACTTGCACTGACACGGAGGGCTGGATTCCCAGACACAGATTAATTATAGTCTCGGACCAAGAAGGATTTTGAACGAACGATCACATGACTTATGGTTTAGACTAGGTGTAATCTTCGTGTTGGAAGTGGCTTGTTAGAGTGTGGCTGATATGCTGTTGTAGCTGTGCTCATTTTTACAGCGCTAAGAGGGAGGGGTCTTACAGGTTCATGGCAAGAGGCCTTCCTCATCCGTGAATCAAGTGTCCACAGAGGACCCGATCAAATGTTTTCTTTGGGGTTCATTCTCTTCAGCTCTGTCCTCAGTTTGCGGTGATTTGCAGCGAATATGACTCCCTCTCTCCCGTACTTTATGGCATAGCCCTGTTGTATTTGGCCTGAGTCCAACTATCTGTGGAATAACGTCCTGATTGTAGTCTGCTGTCAAGCCTGACTGTTAGTATGGGAAAGTATGGAAACTTGTGATTACATTCAAAAGTATAGCTTTAAAAAAGGTTTCCCTTTTCCTGGTATTAGTATGGTATTGTTGTTAGGTGCATCTTTTTTTTTTTAGATTTTTTTAAAGCTATTTTTATATTAAGTCAAGTCAGGTAGGTGGTGTTGTCATTTTTTATACAAATATACACAGTAGACAGTGAAATAAATCAACATTTGTCCAGGACCATGGTGCAGCACAAAATACAAAAACAGAAACTGCACAAGACAGTACGAGATTGACAAAAGTATTGGGTTTGGGCTAGGCCCCTTACTTCCAGTGAATAGCGGTCCTACACATACATTTTGGACACTACGCTTCCAGCAGTTGGGGAAGGCCATTTTCTATTCCAGCAAGGTCCATAAAGACATGGTTGGATGATTTTGGTGTGGACGAACATGACTGGCCCGCACAGAACCCTGACCTCAATGCTTCTCGTCCAACATCAATGCCTGACCTCATAAATGCGCTACAGAATGTATGGCCACACATTCCCACAGAAACACTCCAAAATCTTGTGGAAAGCCTTCCAAGAAGAGTGGAAAGCAGTGTCTTTGAAGTCCCTATTGGTGAAATGGTCAGGCATCCCAATACTTTTGTCCATATTGTGTAAGTGCACGCAGGACAGGACTACACCGAGTGCAAAAAAAGAGTGCAAGAGCAACAATACAGTATTACAGGACTGTACAACAAACAGTGCAGTCGAAAAAAGCAGTTACAGTATGATTTTGGATGAATACACTATTATGATATATACTGTATTCTAGCACCAAGTAGGTTTTAGGTAGATATATACAACAGACACATTGTTGACCAGTGGAAAACTTTTTATTGCTATATTAATAGGCAACGTGCACCTATAGTAGTTGTGCCACTGTCAGGCACACAACATAAACAACACTCATTTCTAGAACTTTTTGTTCCTTAACTTCGCTGTATCGTTAACCGTGATGTCAGAACTATAGTGTGAACCGAACCGTGACCTTTCTGTACCGCTACACCCCTACTAATTTCTCATCTCTTACCTCCTCATATTTAGAACATTACTAAATAAACAGTGAGACTAAAACAGGGTGTCCTCTGTGTAACTGGCATCGATACTCCACACAAAGCTGTTTCTAACCTGTTTCTCACATAGTTATTCTCTCTATCCGTGTCTTAGAGGTGGGCTTTGTAAACCCCGTGTGTAGATTCCCCTTCAGCTTGCCCTTCACTGCAGACTAATTAAATGATCTCGCAGGGGATGTGGAGGGAAGAAATGGGTCAGTATGGAATGGATATTTGGGTTGAGAGTGAAATATGATTTTGGGGAGGTGGAGAGAAAAAAAAAAGCTAGCACATTCCTAGCTCACAGCGTACGCCAGCGCATTCACACCTGCAGCCCTCCAGAGCTCCAGAAACACCCTGGTGTCTCAGTACAGCCTGGCTTTACTTGAATTATTGTTTTCATCCCACGCATCCACCCGCCCAGGCGTGTGCACATGTGCATACACTCACATATACAGGCACATAATAGCAAAAGAAAAGTAATAATAATACGGTCTGCAGTTCTCATTGTGAGCTTATACTGTTCTCTCGTCATGGCTTTACCTTCAAGGTTATTTGACTGTTATGTACATTATCTCAAAACCCACACAGAAAGATCATTTTATAACCGGCAGCACATTCTATGAAAAGACTGGCTGTACTGGATTTCCCTCTGCCTTTTCAATCAATCATATTAAGGAGGAAGAGTTGCTGTACTGTATTAGTAGGGTGTGAAGGCATCTCTTTGTAGATTTAGATGGAGTGAACCAAGATCTCTGTGAGGATGAAGGATAAATGGACGCAGTGATCTGAAAACCACGCTGATTAGCAGTAACCTTCACATCTTATTTAAGGAATGACTGCACCTAATGAGCTTATTTTTGGAGATTTGTAGCATCAGCCTGTTGTATATCACCACAGTTATCTCAGAATTGTAAAAAACAGATTCATAGCCAGGAGACCAGAAGACTATGTGTAGGATAATGAATCATTTGTTCCTGCTGTGTCTTGCTGTGTTTTAGATTATTACTTTGGCAGTTATTACTGTTTTAATTTCTTGCTTGAATAAAATGTCTTATTCATGTAATACATAGTTTTCATGCATTTAGATTTTAGTTTTTCTCTTGTTGAGAATAAAAATAAGAAGAATTGTTAACACATTTTCCACAAAGACCAAAATGTTGAGTATTGAATACGTCTTCCCCTGTAACATGTGCTTAGGTTCATTTATTTATGAAAAGTATATTAATTTTGATACTTTAATATTTAATAGCTGTTACAAAGTGTTTTAACTTTCAGTTAAAAACTAATCAGTTCAAACACCCAATAAGGATAAATGGGCAGTACCACCACTTTCACTTTTGATCTGACGCCATGTAGCACTGAGATTAATATCTCAGTACCCAATACCGATACTGACACTTTTAATATTGCTCTTGTGTACATAGAAAAAAAAATGGAATCCTTCACTAGCTAATATTTCCTGATTTGCTACAATCATATTTTCACTTTAAAAGATACCTTTCACCGTCAGAAAAAAGATGTATATTCTATATGCTGCGTAAAGAAAAAAATGAATACTAATATTTCCATGTGGGGATCAATTCACAAGAAGAAATGTTAGGGTAGAAAATATTAATAAACGCTAAATGCAGTCCACAGACGTTAAGTGTAGCTGAAGCAAAGACGAATTCCAGCCCACACGAGGACCAGTCTTCACTTGTTTTCAAATAAATAAAAGAATAAGGCATTATTAGGAGATGCCAGTTCTTCCCGTGACCTGTGGAAATCCCCACGACTTCCCAAACTCAACTTTTACATTAATTTGGCAACCTACTCTTAGGTTGACTCATGCACTGGGTAACACATTTCTATGAAAGGTCTGTTTAATTGCAATTTTTGATGTTTCTTAGTCAGGTTTTGCACCCTGATTCAGAAAATCACATCTTCAATGGTTCTAGAGTTGATTTTTTAATGTATATTTAGCATAGGGGTGTAACGGTTCAGAAAGGTCACGGTTCGGTTCACACTATAGTTCTGACATCGCGGTTCGGTACGGTTCACAATACAGCGAAGTTAAGTAACAAAAAGCTCTAAAGCATGAGGCCTGGTTTGTTTTCGTTTATTTTAAATAGACAGCAGTGTATTAACCAGTAAACACGCACTCTTGCTTATATTTTCATGTATGGATGACTAAAAACAAACATCTTGTGTTAATAGAAAATAGTAATTAATATTAGTCTTACCTAATAGAAAGTAAGTGAAATGGCTAAATGTTTTAAAGGTTGCTGTTTAATGTTTCCATATGAAACTGTTACAGAGCCTGTTGCTTTAAGGAACCATGCATGCTGGGATTTGTAGTTTTTCAGGGGTGTGTGTAGTAGTGCGGGGAAGTTTCTCTGAGTTTCTTTTCATGCTTTTCGCCACTCGAATGCTGTTTTAGAAGAAAGGAAATAAATTCTCCCGTTCTGAGGGAGGAAAGTACAGACCTAGCTCCCGTATCGTCTCATTTTTGGAGCTGCTGAGCGAACGACGCCTGGTTAGCAGCCGCTAACACTGAGGTGAGCAGGCAACAAAACTCACGCTTGTAAATTTAGTTCTGCTTTACTTTAATCGCGTCTTCTCCGTCGTTCCGTGTATTCTCCGTACGGCATCATGTACCGAACCGTGACTCATGTACCGTTACGGTTCGGTACCAATACATGTACCATTATAGCCCTACTATCTATCCATCTATCTGTCTGTCTGTCTGTCTGTCTGTCTATCCATCTGTCTGTCTGTTTATCCATCTCTCTGTCCACCAGTCTATCTAGCCATCTGTCTGTCTGTCTAGCTATCTATCTATCCGTCTATCTGTCCATCTCCCCCTCTTTTCCTTATCTACATTCTTCCCCTTGGCCATATCATCCGTCAACATGGATTGAATTTCCACTGCTATGCTGACGATACACAAATCTACATCCACTCAACATCCTCAAACTTACTTCCTCCCTCCTGCTTGGTAGTTTGCCTCACTGCCATTAGCACCTGGGTGACTTTCTCAAACTAAATCATGACAAAACTGAAGCTATTCTGATTGCCACACCAACCATGTTAAGAAAGATCAAGCATTTGAATCTGTGTATTCCTGGGTATTTCACTACTACTACTACCTCCGAAGTTAAAAATCTTGGAATCATGATGGACTCAACTCTTTCTTTTGACTCTCATGTTAAACACATCACTAAATCAGCTTTTTTTCCAGTAGGCTACAATATGCACAAAACTCTGCAGCACGTGTTCTCACCTTCACCAAGTCCAGGCAACACATCACCACTGTTTTACACCTTTTACAGCTTCACTGTCTACCCATTCAATACCGCATTCAATTCAAAATCATTCTGCTGGTTTTTAAAGCTCAACATGATCTCACCTATCTCTCCGATATCCAACATGATCTCGCCTATCTCTCCGATATCCAACATGATCTCGCCTATCTCTCCGACATCCAACATGATCTCGCCTATCTCTCCGATATCCAACATAATCTCGCCTATCTCTCCGAACATCCACTGATGCCCATCTCCTCTCCGTCTCCCCACCCATCTGTGCACTATGGGAGACAGGGCTTTCAGTGTGGCGGGCCCTAAACTCTGGAACTCTCTCCCTCCTGCACTTCGCCAATGCACTGAACTTTCAACACTCAAAGCTCACCTCAAAACTCATCTTTTCTCTTTGGCTTTCCATACACCATCCTGAGTCTCCCACTGGTTGTGAAGATCATCCTTACCTTACACACAGCACAATTAGTTTGTTTTTACCTGTTTTCAGTCTGAAGTTATCTTATTGTTTTCTGTGAGGCATGCTTCTTTATATGCTTCCTTATTGTATGCATATTGTAACATATTTTATGATTGTACGGCGTCCTTGGGTGACCTGAAAGGCGCCTTATAAATAAAATGTATTATTATTGTTATTATCTATCCACCAGTCTATCTATCCGTCTATCTATTCATCTGTCTGTCTATCCATCTGTCCGTCCGTCTGTCTATCCATCTGTCTGTTTATCTATCTATCTGTCTGTCTGTCTGTCCATCTGTCTATCTATCTGTTGAGCTCTGGACTCCCTGGAGCTGCTGCTGAATTAAACTACTGATTGTTTATGGAGTCAGAAATTCATAAGAACATGTTTGGTGAGAAAGTTCCCTCTCGCTCGCTGTCAGGGAGCAGCGGACTGACCCTGGACCAGCTCCACCACCCTCTCTGATCTACTGCTGAGGGCGGAGCCTCCACCAAACCGGCGCAACCGTACTCACCCTCACCGTGGCCCCAAGAGGCAGAGTGCCGTGGGAGAACCGGTGAAGGAATATGGTCTCCAGCAGCCTCTTGGTGTAGTGGAAGGAGTGACAGACACAGGCCAGCCTGGACACACCACACAAACCTGATCAGTACACAGGCGTTAAAACAAGCACCACGTCAGTGAACATGCTGAATCATCTTTTCATATTCTCACAAAATTCTCATAATGACAAACCGGACATCGTTTTTGGACACTTCGGGTTATTACCACTTCTCTATTTATTTCATAAACTGCAGATTCTTGTTCTTGTTCTGGTGAGTGGTGTCCGGTTCCTCCTGTTTTCTCCTCTCTAGTTCAGAGTCTCCCTTAGTCTCCATGTTAAATGGGACAGTCGGGTTTGGGTTCCGTGCTCGGGCGCAGTTAGAGATCAGGCTAGTGTCTGAACCGGGTCCAGCTGAATCGAGTCCACGCTCGTTACAGAGTGACCACAGTAGTTAAACAAGCTGAACTTTGTGGGTCAAACGTGCCAGAGCACAGCACTGATGGCCAAGTTTAATAACACCTTCAGACACTTACGGAGAATTTCTGAGGAGGTTTTGGTGAAGAACAGCATTCACATGATCCAACCAATTTAAATAATAATGCATAACTGCACCTGGCTTCCTGTCCACCCCCTGGCAGGGAGAGGGAAGTGCAGGACGAGTACCTGACCACAGGATGAGGGCTGCTAGTGAAGGTGTATTTCTGGGTGTAGATGTAGGGCACCCGGAAGTAAAAGAGCAGGTATATCAACAGGGGTCCCACATACTCCAACAAAAACACCTGCGGATCACAAAGAACAACATGCAAAATCTGGGATCTGAACTGTACCATCATATCAAACACTTTTGTGTGATTAAACATCAAAAATGTACACATTTGAAATCAGAACTGTTTTGGAAAAGTGTACAAAACAATCAATAATTGCAATAATTCAGCTTGGGTTTGGAGAAAGAAGGGTCACATGATCCTGAGAACACCACGTCCACAATGGGGCTGCTTCCCTACCAACAGTACTGGGCTTTAATCACACATCAAGGAAACATGAATGAAGTGATGCATGGAGCAATGCTCTGCGGAAAACATACGTTGATGCGTCATTTTGCAATTAGTAAACTTATGAAAAATCTTCTAAATATCATGGCGGAACCACATGGTGGCTCAGATGTTGCTGTAATGTTGTATTGCTGAAAGTCAATCATCCTTTCCTCCATCTGGTCCTGCATCTTCAGAGAATTCTGGGACGTCAGAGAAAGTAATTGGCTGCGACTCGACAGCCTCAGAGAGCGGAGAGACTCTTGGCTGACCCCTCAGACTCCCATCTTTCTTCACTTTCCCTCTCAGAGGAGACCATGAGTGAGTGCTCTAAAGACATGGATAGTCTCCACCTTCTCAACCTCAGGTCACAAATGAGGACACCTGGCATCAGCTGAACACATCCATTAACACACTCACACTTACTTTCCCACACTCAGGCTTATAAAGTCTACTGCATTTTACTTATGTCACTTAACCCGAGAGATGTTACATTTCTTTTTACATTAAATTCATAGGACATGTCTCTCTCACACACACACACACACACACATCACCTGCACTCGGCTTGAATGCTGCTAAGAATCAAAGACTATCAACCAACCCACCGATCAGCCAGAACATTAAAACCACCTGCCTCATAGTGTTGGTCCCCCTGGAGATCCCAAATCAGCTCTGACTCATCCAGGTCTGGACTCTAAAAGAACCTCTGAAGTACTGAGGTTCTGCAGCAGGTCCTTTAAGTCCTGTAAGCTGTGAGGTGGTTCCTCCATGGATCAGACTAGTGTGTCCCACAGAAGCTCAAACGGACTGAGATATGCAGAATCTGGAGGCACCTTGAGCTCTTTGTGATGTTCAAATGGTGATGTTCCTCAGGACCTGCCATGTTGGAGATGTTCAGTCACCCAGATATCCCAGTTTGGTTCTTCTCAAAGTGTCTCAGATCCTTTTCGCCCATTCTGCTTCAAGAACTGACCGGTCACTTCTGGTCGAATATAATACATCCCCCCAGACGCCACTGTCCATCATCCCTGCTAGCACTGTCTGCTTACAATATATTAAAACTTCATCATTTATCAATTATCACTCTCTTACCAGGGTCCAGCCTAACTGTGGGCCGAGGTCCCAGAAGTACAGCTTGGCCGTCGTGCCAACAGGCAAGTTCTGCAGTATCTCATCATCTTTAAGCAGATTTCCCTCTGAAAACACATGAAACACAGCACCATCATGATCCACAGGTCTCCAGATCCGAATACTCCATAAACGTCATTATTTTAAAGCTCCATATGATAACAAATAGATCATCTTATACAATAATAACTTCCCAGTTTGTTGGTGAAGCTGTGCTCATTGGCGTTTTAATCCAGAACAGAAGGTTCTGTGACTGTGGCCTGTGTGGTGGAGCTGTAAGGTTAGTGTTCAGCTGATAAAAGGGGAATAATGGACGTAATAAACCTCAGCTCTGTGCGTTATAGTGAAGTGGAAATTGGTGTTAATATTTTATGCAGAAGACGTACAGCACATTTCTTCAAAGCATCTCAAGACACATTTTTCACATTTTGGAGATGAATCACCGCACCTGAGTTTTCTAAAGGCTGGGGATGTTACAGGTTGTCTTTTTCCTCTTGACATGAACAGTGAATGTAGTTTTTTCTTTAAATAGACGCGATGATGAACTACGGTCTGTGCCGAAGACAAGAGCGTTTGAAAGAGAAACGCTTTAAAGAGGCCCTCAAAGGACTCAAACACCTCTAGCGGAACAAAGCCATTAATATTTTTATATTCACATTAGCTCGTTGTCTGCGAATCCCCTGTTGACCCTTTTAACACGGTTTACAGACGACCTGAAAGAACGATTGAGCCTTTATTTTTAGAAGTCTTGTGGGAGGATGTTAACCCATATCTGATGCCAAATTGAGACTCTTTCACACAGATCATGTTCATTATCCAACCTGCTACTGAACTCATCATCAGAGGAATGCTGTGGTTATTTTTACATGGACAGGAGCCTATAGAAATATAACAAGCAAAATTACTCACTGACGCCCTCTAGAGATTATTAATAACAAACATTACTCACTGACGCCCTCTAGACATTATTAATTACAAACATTACTCACTGACGCCCTCTAGAGATTATTAATAACAAACATTACTCACTGACGCCCTCTAGAGATTATTAATAACAAACATTACTCACTGACGCCCTCTAGACATTATTAATAACAAACATTACTCACTGCCGCCCTCTGGAGGTGGTATTATCAAATAATGGTGCACAAATTCAAGACTCGTGACGTGTTTGTTAATACGTTTCTGCGCATGTTATATCCAAGCAATTAATAAAAATGCACTAAATTCATGTGAAAATAGAACTGTGCAAACTGACAGCTGTGAAAGATAATTGCAGCTCACAACAGGCGATTCTGTAACAGGCCGAAGGGTTTTATTTACATTTGAAAAAGTGTTTCACTCACTGGGATGTAGTTTAAGCGCTTGTCTTGCTGGATACCATCGTGGATCTGAGAGGAAGAATGCACATAAAACACCCGACAAATATTTTTACCTCCCAAAGTTTTGATTAGCATGTGATGTATTAGATGTATTAGAAAAGTCAACAGCAATGTCATTCAGCAGTTATACACTGATACTTTTTTTATACACTGATACTTTTTTTATACAGTGATACTTTTTGGGGGTGTTGGCTTATTTTGCAGCAGTTCTGTGAGTGTATTCCAGGATGATGGATATCAAACTCACGTTGAATCGCGTCTGAAAAACATGGCAGTGAGACTTACGGGACTTGTGGAACAGTCCTTTGATGTCGCTGATAGTTGAATGAGGTTCAACCTGCAATCACACAGAACACAGATTGTCCACCTGTAGCTTAAGCCCACTGAATAAAGTCCTGCACTGAATAAAAGCTGAAGAAAATTCATACTGAGGATCTAGTAGAATCCAAAGTGGGGCTTTAACTGTGCGTGGAAATTCAGTCTGTGGTCTGAAGTCATTTGTTTTATTGTTCTGTGATGGCGCTTTTGGACGTTTTTTTTATCCAGCAGTTAACTCTGGAGGAACGCTGTGGTAATGGATAATGGAGGAACACTGTGGTAATGGAGGAACGCTGTGGTAATGAAGGAACACTGTGGTAATGGAGGAACACTGTGGTAATGGAGGAACACTGTGGTAATGGAGGAACTC
>JBBPCY010087472.1:0-47689 GCA_037974405.1 Brachyalestes nurse
GGCCAAGTTTAACGAGTACCGATCGAGTCATAAAATGTGATTATCGGCCGATACCGATCTTCAGCCAATCGATCGGAGCACCTGTCACAAATCACTCCTGCCGCTCTTCTCCACCCATTCCACACTGCCTGCACTCTCTTCTTCACCTCTTGTTTCACACCTGTTATTCTGGACTGTAGACACCAT
Organism: Brachyalestes nurse; assembly: GCA_037974405.1. NCBI lineage: Eukaryota > Metazoa > Chordata > Actinopteri > Characiformes > Alestidae > Brachyalestes > Brachyalestes nurse. The sequence goes on from JBBPCY010087472.1 coordinate 187, forward strand.
ATTTTGGAAGTCCTCCACCTTCGCCAGCTCAACCTGCTTACTACTCTCACTGCAGCTCACAGTGTCATCTGCAGACATCATAGTCCACGGGGACTCCTGTCTGATCTCATCTGTCAACCTGTCCATCACCATAGCAAACAAGAGCTGACCCTTGGTTAAACCCACCTCCACCTTGAATGCATCAGTCACTCCTACCACAGACCTCACTGCTGTCACACTGCCCTGATACATATTCTGCCCTCTCACATACTTCTCTCCCACTCCTGACCTCCTCATACATTACCCCAATAGAGATGCTTTCTCCAGGACCACAAAGACAAGGTGCAACTCCTTCTGACCTTCTCTGTACTTCTCCATTAGCACTTTCAGAGAAAACATTGCATCTGTAGTGCTCTTTCCTGGCATGAAATCATGATCACTGATCCTCACATCTCTTCTTAACCTAGCTTCCACCACTCTTTTCCATAACATCATGCTGTGGCTGATCAACTTTATCCCTCTGTAGTCACTACTGCACTACACATCACCCTCTTTAAGTTTACAGTTCATCTCCTTATATTCCTGTCTGCTTTCTTCATCTCTCTGACTATCCCACTTCTTTTTCGCCAACCTCTTCTTCTAGATACTGTCCTGTACTTATTCATTCCACCACCAGGTTTCCTTTTCCTCTTTCTTCTGTCCAGGTGTCACCCAAAGCACCTTCCTAGCTAGCTTCCTTATTACCTCTGCAGAAGCTGTCCAGCTATCTGGCAACTCTTCACTGCCTCCCAAGGCTTGTCTTAACTCCTCCCTGAACTCCACATTACAGTCCTCCTTCTTCTACCTTCAACACTTGATCCTTAGCTCTGCCCTCACTGTCCTCCTCTTTTTGACCTCCAGAGTCATCCTACAGACCATCATCCTATGCTGTCTAGCAACGTTCTCTCCGGTCACAGTTTTGCAGTTTCCAATCTCCTTGAGACATAGGCTACCCTCCTACAAAGTATGTAATTATCACCATTGTCATAATTGGTATAGTTTTAACAGCAAAAATCATTAATGATAACATCAATAATAATTATTTAATCATGCAACCAGTGATGCAATTTTAACTGCATAATAATAATAATAATAATAATAATAATAATAATAACCACAACCATCATCATCATCATCATTATCACCATTGATATAATTTTAACAGTGAAAATGATCAATAATAATATAAATAGTAATTATTTAAAAATGTAACCTGTGATGCAATTTTTACTGCATAATAATAATAATAATAATAATAACAATAATAATAATAATAATAATAATAACCGCCACCATCATCATCATCATCATCGTTGACATTATCGTCACTGGTATAGTTTTAATAGCGAAAATCATCAATAATATCAATAATAGTTATTTAATAATGCAATTTTAACTGCATAACAGCAACTTAGTATTGCAGATAAGCCGTGGTACTAAAAAGAAAAAAACGTAGGAAAAGGAAGAGAATGAAGAAAAGGAGAGCAGAGGGTCAGTTTGTTTGACCTGGTGATGGTTTACCAGGTAGGCTATTACTGAATGAAATTTTATGTGTTTATTGTTTTGAGCTGCAATTGCTCTCACTGATCCGGACTGAATCGCGAGTGTGAAGGGGAATGTGTGTGTGAAGGGGAGGGAAAGAGGATGGAAGAAAAAGAACTTGTAGAAATATGACACCCAGCCCCTCAGAGCCCAGTCCCAGTCTCTACTCTGCCTCTGCCTCTGCCTCTGCCCCTGCCTCGCTGAACTGAGGTAGAACCCGTTTTGAGGACTAAGCCGGAGTCTGGCGGTTCCTGGGGGTCTCGCGACTGGACGCTCGCGGGCTCAGGCCGTGCCCACCACGGACGCAAAAGTCATCTCGAGCTCCTCCTCCGCCTCTGCTCCGCTCTTTGTGTTTTCGAACTCCTTTTCTTCTCCGCGCACTGGGGATAATGCGGAGAGGCCCTGCTTTGGACTGAGGAGAGATTTTTTCACGGCAATTATTGTTTTTCATTATTTTTCTTTTTGTGCGAGTAAAGAATAAGTATGGTGGACTTTGTGAAGACCACCCTGCTCCTTCTCGCTGTGGTGGGAGTTGTGTTTTTCAGAGGCGCTTCAGGAGCAGAGGCGCAGGACGAAGAGGAGGAAGATCAGAGAGCCTGCCAGGGAGCCTTCGACCTCTATTTCGTCCTGGACAAGTGAGTGACCTCCTTTCATCTTCTAAACTCTTCTCTTACTCTCTTTCTGTTATTCTGGCTTTGTGGGGGTTTTAGGGTTGTTTTTTTTGCTATTTACGTGCCGCTTCATCTCCACTGGAGTCTCCAGAGTGGGGTAAAATGCTCCTCATGCTGCAGCAGAAAGAGCCCTGCATGACAGTGTGAGGTTCTGACGGTCCTGAGTTCCTCTGCAGATGTGCAGTTGGGCTGAGAGCTGCAGGGCTGGGTGATGTGGCTGCTCTGTATCACAAAAAACCCCAAGAGCATCTATTCACTCCACCATGGTCACTTCTGCTGAGCTCTGAAGCTCTACAGACCAACACAGGAATGAGGAAAACGTCTCTAACTCTCTCTATTGCAGTTTGTATTTCTTTTTTCATTTGTTTAAAATAGGAGCTGCAAACTCAGACAACAGATAACACAGTTAGGTAACAAAGCAGTGTCAGATCATCTGTATGCACAAACAATAATAATATCAGTATTGATAATAATAATTCCTATTATTATAAATAATACAATTGTTAGAATAATATTATTATTTGGAGTAGTAGAAATACTACAACTACTGCTAGTTATAATAATAACAATAATAATAGTCCAGTCTATGATGCTATTTCAACTGTGTGCATTACTACTAATAATAAGAAGTGGGAGGACAAATGCAATCTGCATAATAATAATAATAATAATAATAATAAAGTCTGTTTAAAAGTTTACCTGTTGCTCTATACTGTCTGACAAGATCCATGATACACTGAGAAAAGCAGACTGAGACACAATGTATCACAATAACATTAAACATCAGTGCATCGCCCAACCCTATTAACATCCGGCCTCTGGAGCGTGTGCGGCTCTGCTCCTCTCTTTTTGGATCAAATTTTCTGAGGGTTTATTTGGGTCGGGTGGTTCTGATTCAGCTCCACAGTGAGAGGTGTGAGAACCAGGAGAAAACTCCAGCTATCAGAAACCCCAGAAAATGAAATTAGGAGCTGAATGATCATGACTGGACTGGAAGTGAGATCCTTCCCTGGAACTTGATTTAACTCTGTTCTGGTTCTAGATAAGTTCAGAACCACCACATTCGAGCATGTGTTCCACTTTAACACAGATTTTACTGTATGTTTACATGGTGGTCTGCCCCAGGTGGGACTGATTAGTGTTGGAGCTCTTGATTCTTCTTTAGTCTTTTCTGTAAGCAAGTCTGACTTTTTGTCTACAGCAGATCTTGATTTCCTCTTTGCTCCGTGTGTGTGTGTGTGTGTGTGTGTATTATGACGTAAACAGGGCTGGTATGTGTTGAATAAAGTTTGCTGAATAAGCAGTTTGAGACAATCACAACCTCGTTCCCCTGTGGTCAGTTTCTTTTTGGGTTTTTTTTTTTCCATCCTGGGCCGTCCAGCATATAGACCCAGCCAAACAACTTCCTTTCTCACGATACGGTTCTGTCTGCCCGGGAGGACGTCCTTTTACGGGACATTTGAGCTCATTTTCCCTCGCTTGCTCTTCTTAAAGCGAGCTACGCAGCCCGGGCCTATCCACAACTATCCATGGCCTACGTTTTGGCCCAGACTTGAAAGCCACATGGGAAATGTCTGCGGTGCCCGAACCCGACATTCATCCTTGGAAGAGAAATAAAAAAAGAAACTGCAGGGTTTTTTTCCTTCTGGCCTCTTTTAAAAAAGTGCCCAGGTTCTGCATTTGGTCAGGCCGAGCGTGTAGGAACCTCAGAGGAACCTCGAGGTGTTGAGAGCCAGAAGATCACCATCGGTCCTTCAACACTGGGCATTACAAAGGCCATTTACTGACAAAGTCGATGTTTTTTTTCGGAGGTGTGTAGGAGATGTAGAGTCTGCTGTTAAAGAAGTGCTGCTTGAACTTGTTATTTAAAGGGCCCGTATATCTCACATTTTTGTGGATTTTTTTCCTTATGATGTTTTATGTTCCCAAATTAGTTTGTTGCTGTGTGTTTAAGGCTGCTACATGTCAGTGAGTTCTGTTTTGATTGACTGCCTTGTATTGAGCCACATTCAGGCTATAGGTTCAGTGAGAATGGGTGGGGCTTAACTGCTGACACATGATTTATGACATCACAAAAAAACTATTCAAAACAAAATTTCTGGCCACATATGGACTGAGGATTTGAGGTTATGTTTTGGAACTTTTACAGACTTTTAATTTTGTTTGCGTGATCTGGACCTAAGAGGTGTTCATTAACTGTGAAATGTTTTTGAGAAGTCGACTAAAGTGTGTCATCTCGGTGTAAAGTGAAGCAGACAGTGAGAAGATTAACATTGGTTTTGTGTACATAACAGTGGATCTAGACTGATGCCAGGTGGAGACCTGCAGAGATTCTCCTCTGGAGGGCAGCAGAAACGTCCAAGCAATTCTGAGCGTTTTTACAAGGCTTTGGAAAAAGTGACATTAAGCAACGAGTTCATGCATCCACCTCTGTCCAAATGCATCAGAAAAAATAAAGGACTTTTTGGTCTAGTTCTAGGTCACTCTTAACTTCACCAAGGAGAGAAAGGTCAGAGGGTCATAGAGCCCATCCCAGCTGAAGTGCATGACATCCTTAAGGCGGAATACTAAGAAATTGTGATGATATATAAAATTGAACTTTTAATGCACTTTTTGATATTTTTCTTTTGACTCAGTTTTTGATGCCGTTAACATAACCTGTAATGAGAAAGAACATAAAATAGCAACATTTTACAGGTGGTCTTACCTCAGGTTTTTAGACTCTTTGTGTATAATTTTGGAACAATTTTAGGGTTAATTGACACATCTGGTTAATTTTCTAAACAAAAATAAGCAACACATCCTTTACAGAGAATCGACTTGGCAACTCCACCAATATTTAAATGTAGTATTTGTAAATAAAGTCATTGGGAGTGGATGTGTTATGAAACAGTTAATTGTAGAGACGCGGATGTTGTTACAGTGGAGAAATGGAACCAGACTATTTACTCCCTGTGAAGCACGGAGCTCTGAGTAATACTTGATATGGTTGTATCTGTTCTTAGAATCAAGATTCTGGTAAAACTCAGTGATTTCCTTTGTTCCGCTTACAAACATCCCCCACACGCAAACACATAAAGAAGGAACAAAAATTAAAAGCTGTAAAAATAGATTTTTGGTAAAGACGGAGTGGGTGCAGAAATGTCCCCAATTTAGCAATAACATCACAACTGTCTGAAACTGAAAGCAGTTTCAGTTCTGTTTATATTACCCACAATGTCATCGTGATTCAGGGCCAGTCTGCCAGCCCTGAAACCCAAAAACCAGGACTGAAGCGGTATTCTAACACTATATTATTCTCTTTTTACAGTCATCAGTTTCATCATTTCTGTCCAAAACATTGAAACAGTATCAAATTGTGACTATACTGAATGGAACTGTGGGAGTCTACACTACAAAAAATACATTCTTTGTGTGAAGCCCTAGAAGAACCATTATTGGTTCTCAGGATGACCATTTTTGTCCACATAATGTAAAGGATCTTTAAATCCTTAAATTGACATTATCTGAAGATTCTTTATACACTATATAGCCAATGTATGTGGACACTTGACCATAACTCTATGAGTTTGTTGGACATCCCATTCCATACTTACAGGCATTGATAAGGAGTTAACCCATCTTTGCACCTAGAATAGGACAATACAATTTATGCACCACCTTCATACCAAAGGTGTTGGATAGGGTTGAAGCCACTGGAGTTCCTCCACACCAAACCCATCAAACCATGTATTTTTGGACCTTGCTTTGTGCACTGGGGCACGGTCATGCTGGAATAGAAAAGGGCCTTCCCCAAAGTGTTGCCCCAAAATTTGAAAGCCTATTACTGTATAAAATGTTTTTGTATGCTGTAGTGTTAACATTAGCCTTCACTAGAACTAAGGGACCTAAACCCTGAAAAACAGCCCCGGCCAATTATTCCTCCTCCACCAGACTTTACTGTTGGCACAATGTACTTTGGTTGGTAACATTCTCTGAAATTGTGTGAAATTTAGCACAAGATGTTAATGAAGTTATTATTTACATTGTAATACTTTGTTGAAACACAGTAATAAAAGTGTGTGTTGTTACAGTTTTTTACATTGGCAGCGCACATTTGGGCCAATTAATCAATTATGTAAATAGGAAAAAAATAATATATACACGCACAATTTCAGCTCCATCTCCCTCTCCCAAGATTAAAAGTCACAGGAGTACTCACCCATTGAAATGTGGGTGTGTGGGTTTATTTGTGTGGGTGTGTGGATGTATGGGGAGGGTTTAAACAATACAGTGCTTCCAACACTTCCTCTCTGAATACTATGAGTCTGGACTATGAACAGGTTGTGTCTTGTTGCTTATGTTCAGAACCCTTATTCGATAGTAAGACTATAGAAGATGCTCCACAGGAGCTGGAAAGTTATGATACCATGCCCTAGATTGACTCAAATTTGTGAGGAGACCTTCTCTCGCTCCTAGCCCTAATGTTCTTCCACTTAAACTTGCCAGCATGTTGCTTCATCCCGTGTAGGACGGCGCGAACAACAGCTGCAAAGTGCACATTCTTCAGATGTGATGAGTGTTTTAGACAACCGGCCCAGATTCAAGCTCAAGGCGTTTGTAGAGACACTAATGCCTCGTTGAATCTTGTCACACTGTCGTAGTTCCCAAACAGAAGACAGGCAGTGAGGAAGTTTGCACCTAGGGTTAAACAGTTCTCGGGAATGCAAAGTGTCCATATGTTTGGATTGAGGCAGAAGAAAGGGGGGGATGAAAGGAAGTTGTGGAAAATGGTGCAAAGGGGGGTGGGGGTGTAGATGCACGGTGGAGGCCTTGGGCTGAAAGTAGGTTAGTGGTTTTTCTCAGTGCAAATCCCAGTGCCTAGTCAGTTAAATTGGAGTGTTGTCATTGGTCCCAGGCTGGGGTGGTTCTCGCCAAAACAGTGGGCTCGGATGGAATAGGACCCATCTACCGAAGCTGCTCCTCGCTGGTAAAAAAAAAAGGAAATGTGTAGGGCCGCACCTTTCAAACAACAAAGAGCAGCGCCCGGCTGTCTTGCTGCTTGGGCTTTCAAAACGTAATGTTTAGTTGAAAATTGATGCAAAACACATCATTCAGGGCAGCTAAGGGACAGTGACTCAGAAGAGGGCCTTCATTTAAACACAGCTCCAAAAGCAGCCCTGTCAGGAACGCGTCATCATCAAGACTCATGCTGTGATCCAGCCATTAGAGCGCCCAGAGAGAGGAGGGGCCGGATCAGTGCTCTGCTGACTCTGCACAAAGCCTAAAGCTAAGCGTTCTTACTTCCTTTGTGTGCTGTCCCACAGCTTCTGAAGAAACAAATGGGAAGCAGGATCGCTGGAAGGTGTTTTCCCACAAGAACGGCTGTGGGCTCTCATACCTTGTCACCATGTGTTCTTAATAGGGACATTGCAGCCACTTTCAAGGAAATGTAAAGATGTAATTCTGTCCAATTTGACTTTCAGTACAGCTAAGGGAAAATAAACAGGGAATTTTCCCAAATTCCTGCATAATCCAGTGGTTAAGATAAACAACGCCATTCGAAGTTGTTTGGCGGCTGTAGAGAATTGTTAACAGTCAGGGTGAGTAGAACCAGACTGCCTTATTACATTAAATGGTAATGAATGCCCTGTCTGACACCAGAGACCTCGTTTTACCGAAGTTTTCAGAAGCGTATGCCCTAAAACTAAACACAATCATGTTGGAGTTGTACATGCAGGGTGTCCCCAAAGTTATTTGGTTCAGATTTACCACTATTTTACCATCATTACCATTCCATATAAACACAAGGACATGTGTAGCTTCACTGGGGATTGATAGTAAATAACATTTATATATTTTTGTGGCATCTGGTTCCTACTATTGTAAAGAAATCTGAATCTCTGCAGTGAATCATTTCACACCAAACCCTCACTGAATTGACTCTGTGAATGACAAATAAATTCTGACAAGCTGGTGGGAGTTTCATTTAACTCCACACATTTGTGAACCTTGTTGGCCAACAGAACGGACAAACCGCTCCTCATGGATGCTTTACTAGTTCTCATTTACGTAGAGCTGCCTTAGATATAATTACAACATGGAAAAGTGAAAGTATGGCTTGGTTAGCTTGGTAATTTCCCACACAGAGGCTAGTCATCAGCGTTGTTTTTATGAATAAAACAAAGCCTATTCAAAAGAAAAAAGCATTATATTACAAATAATCAGATGTTCTGCAGAAAACTCAAGTTAACAATATAAGAAGGCATATCTTATAGAAAAAGGCCTTTAAAAGTGTGCCCTCTATAGGCCCTGTATGTCTATTTTGTTATTTAATTTATGTTATGGCATACTTTGGGGGAAAAAGATTGAGTCATAGGCATTTAAAGCTCATTGATGCATTATTGGGAGCAAAGGCTAGTCCATATTTTCCAATCCCTCAGAAGAGCTACTGTAGCACAGATTACTGAAAAAGTTGATGCTGGCTATAATAGGAAATTGTCTAAACATGCACGGCTTCACAACTGGCTGTGCATGGGGTTACATAGCTGCACACCAGTCAGAGTGCCCATGCTGACCCATGCCTACCACTGTAAGCTCCTCAGTCTAAAGTGACCATTCTGACAAGCTGATGGAAGTTACATGAAGTAAACTCCACAATATTAACCTATTCACCAAGTGAAGCAGTAACATAGCACCCGGGGAACAATGTGTGGGAATGGTACCTTGCTCAAGGTCTGAATAACATTTTCTTTTACATCATGTGGACAGTGTGCATCTGGGGAAGAGATGGCACCAGACTGCATTATGAGAAGAAGGCAGGGCAATGGTGGCAGTGTGATGATGTGGACAATGTACTGCTTTGGAATTTTGTGTCCTACATTCATGTGGATGTTACTTTGACATGTATCACATACCTAATCATTGTTGCAGACTGGGTACACCCCTTCATGGCGACAGTTTTCCCTAATGGCAGTGGCCTCTTTTGGCACTGCAAACATTATTCAGGAACAGTTTCAGGGACATGTTCAAGGTGGCTCCAAATCTGATCAAGCATCTATGAAATGTGCTGGACAAACTAGTCTGATCCATGGATGATCCACCTTGCAAAGGATTTGCAGATACCACAGCACATCTTCACCTTCAGATACCACCTCCTGTTGAGTCCCCTCCTTCCTAGTCCGATTCCTCATGGGCCGGTTTACCAGCGGCTGTGTGTGCTTCTGGAAGACTGAATCAACACTGATATGGGACAGTCAAGTACCCTGAACATCCTGACGGTGCGGGACCATTCTCAGAGCAGCTGAGCTACAATTTTTAATCAGCCCTCATGCACATTTATCCATATGAGAACATGTCAGGCACTTTTTCATGCCGCTGGTGTTGTTCATCCTGTTGAAAATGGGATCTGCGGATCCTATGCGGTCCACTAAAATGAGATAAAAGCACTGCAAAGCATTTCATCAAGGATCTCACATGAAAATAGCCACTTCCCCTTCGAACGCTGTTTTTACAGGTGAGGAAAGTGCTAGCTAGGCACCAGTGCTGCGATTGCTGGTACCTCAGAAAAACCCTCTTGTCCAAGACAAACACTCTCCGGTGAGATGTTAGGCAATGTTGGGTTGAAAGCTGTGGCCAGTCCTCAGCCTGACCCTCCGCGTTCCTCCCTCTGCTCCATTTCGCATGTTATGTTATGTGCTTGCGTCGTCTTTGTTGACTCTTTTGGGGGAAATAAAAAGTCTGTCCTGGTTTTCATCTGGTGAGTCATAGCCATCATTCAAGATGAAACGAATTCATTAGCAAGCGCTTTTTATGAGTTGGGATAACACAAACATGCTTTCAGCTGATCCCTGAAACACAAACAACCTCTGCCTCAATGTGGATGAAGGAACAGTTATTCTAAAATCAGTTTTAATAGCAACCCGTGGGACATCCCTATCTTTATTAGCATAATGCTAACTACATCATGCCTCATTCTAATAAAATCATGTGAAGGTGTTCAGTAATCTCTAGACTAGCATAAGTAGTTTCTGACCCTGTACGACTCACTGTTATCTAAAAATATGCACTAAAGTATGTAAAGTATGAATTCATAGCTACACACAGTAGCAGACACCTTGAGGCACAAATTTAGTTCATGATTATGGATAACAGTAGCAGACACAATGAGGCCTGAATTTAGCCCATGGTTACACTTCTGCTAGTGGTTAGCTACATTAGCCTCTTATCAAACCACCCACAGCAAAAAAGGACTTAAATCTAGACAAAAACATGCTAACTCTAGACATTATAAGCAAATATTTTTATTACAGGCTTCTTATACAGTGTTAAAAATTGGTGTTTTAATTAAGTTAGTTCATGAGCTGTCTCAATATTTTGAGCTGGTTTACCTTTTAAAGCATTACACAGTGTGTGTTATCGGGTAGATTATCTCAAAAATGACTTTCAAATCAATATTTTTCCCCATCTCCCAACACTTTCACTAGATAAACTGACATAAAACAAGTGTGAAATCCATCAAGACTAGAGAAAATCATTTGAAAGGGGGTGTAAAAATGTATATTAAACAAGAAAATCTGCCAGTGGGGTAAACAGCATTTTGTGGAAAGGACTGAAACATGTAAAATAAGCAAAAATATCAGGAATGGGGGAAATATGATTTATTGCATTGGAATCAGATAGTTTTAGTGTTTGCTCTGGTATGTGTTCAGAGTCTGTCAGGGAGGAAGGCCGTGAGCCGCGGTTGATGCTATGTCTGGCGCTCTGACTAAACCCTCTTACATCAGCGGAGTGCAGGGCCATTTTAGGCCCTTGCTGTCGTTTTTTGAAGCTGCCCGGTTATTGCTAATCTCGGCTGCAGATGTAGAGTCAATCAGACCGCTTCTCATTTTTAGTCTGATGCTAATGAATCACCTCCTGCAGTGTTTGAGGACAGGAAACGACCAGCCTTCATATGCTTTTTACTGCCCTGCCTTAGGGGTCGCAGTGAAGAAGAAACCGGCCCTATCCAGGAGATTCCTGTCCCTTTCAACCCTCCATATTTTTTGTACCCAAACTGCATAATTTGCTAATTTGACAAATGTATCATCCTGTATTTTTCTGCCTTATTTGGAAAGACTATTGATCACTGCTGGACTTTTGGAAGAAGATACATGCTGACTTTTTTTCCCCTTTTTTTCCCCAGGTCTGGAAGTGTCAAGCACCACTGGCATGAGATCTACTCTTTTGTCGAGAGTTTGGCTGAGAAATTTATCAGGTACCCGTTTTTATTTGTCTCTACAGCAGACCCACTAAAGGGGTAAAGTAAGGCAGTATTCTATCCTATTAAATAAAAAATAAATAAAATAAAAGTGGCATTTGGCTGACGCCCTTAGAACAACTTACGATCATTAGGTACAGGCACAGTCCCAATGGTAGAAAGTGGGGGCTTAGACCTGAAACTTTGTGGTCAATGGGTTTAGAAATGAGTGGTTTACCCACTATAGGCTCCTACCACCCTAGTTTGCAGCAAATCTAAATATCATAGTCCAGGCATTGGTAATCCATGGAGCACTGCCACCATTCAGGCAATTTAAGTTCTAATAATGCTCAATAATGTTTATATGATCCACTTGGTCATTCTGACAGACTGTAATACACTACAGGAAGTGTAAAGGGCAATATGGAATGTATTTTGTTCTTTTAAAAGTTATTTTAAAACACTATAATGCACAGTTACTCTGACAGACTGTAACACACTACAAGAAGCATGGAGGTGATATGGCTTATATTGTTAAAATGTCAGTCATGCTGCATTTTCAGTCTGGCTGGAAACCGCCCAGATCACTCTGATGCACTTTCATGGCCATAAGTGCTTTCATAATGTGCTTTCATTGTACATAACCTGGTGTAGCTTCAGGAAAAAAACTCTTTTATCATCTAGTGGTTACTTGTGGTATTGCTAAGTGAGGTGACCAGAAAAAACTAATTGTATTGTGCAATGTTACAATGGCAGTTAATTTTACCATCATCACCCCTCCAAGAGATCTGGGAGGAATTGCCATTGCTGAATTGTGTTTTTTTATTATATTTAATAAAAATTATATGATTTACATGCGTTCTGTCGGGTCTAACGGTAACATTTGTTATTTCTCGCAGCCCCCTTTTGCGAATGTCCTTCATCGTGTTTTCATCCAGGGGGAACACCATTATGAGGCTGACTGAAGATAGGTATGGTGGGTACATGGGGTGTGATTTACCGAACTATAACAAAGTCTGCAAAAAAGAATAATGGAGATGTGATTTTACTAAGAGATAAACACACATCAGTTTTTCAAGCTCCTTATTCATGAGGCACACTTCTAATTTTAGTAGACTTTGTAGTAACACTTTACTGACGGGCAGTATACAGAAGGCTACATGACACCTACATAAGACTTTTTTGACGCTTGACATAAACCTACATTAACATTTATTAAGGCTTTTTCTGACAAGAGTCATGTGTCATAAGGACTGCTTTTATCGGTTTGACCCATTTCATCAGTAAATGTCTTAGTAGGTTAATGGAGGGTGCTGGAGTCTATCCCAGTATCACAGGGCAGACACTCACAAACACTCACACCTAGTAGGAATTTAGCATCTCCAGTTTGCCTGACATGCAGGCCCTGGAGTGTTGGAGGAAACAGGAGTACCTGGTGGAAACCCATGCAGACACTGGGAGAACATGCAGACCCAGGACCTTGTTGCTGTGAGGTGAAAGTACTGGCCTAGGATAATGTCAGTTGTCATAAAAAGCTTATAGGTTTCATGAAGCCTTACGAATCCTGCCCTACAGTGAAGTGTTTTTTGACATAATTTTAGTGATGGTTGGTTTAAAAAAGTTTAAGCTTCCCAAACACCTGTGACCAACAGCATTACAATCTGAAACTTAGTGTCACCAACGCACCACCAAGTGTATTTGGCGTTAAATGGTCTTAACCACTTGGTAATGTAGGAATTCTGAAAAATCGGTGGAATTAGGCTGGCCTTTGACAGTTAATAACAGATGATAATGAATAAGTCTGGTGTAAAATATTCACTTTCTTACTTCTGATCTTTGTTTGCTTCCAAGGGACCTTATTACCAAAGGTCTGAATGTCCTAAGAAGGGAGATCCCCGGAGGAGACACATTTATGCACCTTGGCCTGGAAAAGGTGACTTTGCCAATGGCGCTGTAGATCATATTGTGCAAGTTTTTCAGGTCAGATCTTTGGTGTGAATCTTGTTGTTATCTTTCACAGGCAAACGAGCAAATTTATCATGAAAACTTCGGTAAGTCCTTATGAGAAGAGACATGAGAGAGCTTAATGTCATTCAAGCAAGCTCAGACATTGTTTCGATCAATAACAACCTCGTTCCCATTTCACCTTTTAGGCAAAGCGAGTGTCATCATCGCACTGACGGATGGAGAGCTCAATGAGCACCAGCTGGACGCAGCACAACAAGAGGTCACTGTTTTGCGCCATTTACAATAATTGAAAAGTTATTGAGAGGTTTATATGCTTATATATATTTTTTTTCCAAACAGGCTGCCAGAGCCAGAGCATTGGGTGCCATTGTGTATTGCGTTGGGGTCAAAGATTTTAACGAGACACAGGTGATGAAGCTGTACCTGCATCCACCACAAACCACATTACATGTCCAGACCACTCTCTCTAATGTTGTAATGTGGCTGAATACCATTGAATCCTCACAGCTACCTTCTGGTGTCAGGTGTAAAGCCTTTCCGGAAGAGATTAAGGCTGTTACTGTGGCAAAAGGGGAAAGTCTCCCCTCCTTTTAGAGAATAAATCAATAACTGAGTGTAGTATCACAACAATTGGCTCATATGTATGCATTTTAAAACATTTATTTATTAGATCTCTTTTTGGTATATGTATGTCTACTCTGAAAACATGAGATGGTACAAGAACTTGTTCTTTTGCAGAAAATGGAAAAGAATTCAGAGCCACTGAGACAGAGAATCACAATAATATTGTTTTGTTGCCTCAGTGGAGATTGTCAGGATTATTCTGCATCAACATGGAATTTTAGTCCGGTCCTATTGATACAGAATTTTAGTCCAGCATCGGGCCGTAGTGATACAGAATTTTAGTCAAGCATTAGGAATAGCACTAGTCCAGCATTAGGTCACATCGGTACAAAATTTTAGTCCAGTGTTAGGTCATATTGATACAGAATTTTAGTCCAGCATTAGGTTATAGCATTAGTCCAACATTAGGTCATATTGATAAGGAATTTTAGTCCAGCATTAGGTCGTATGATACAGGATTTTAGTCCAGTTTTAGGCCGAATTGATACAGAGTTTTAGTCCAGTATTAAGCAGAATTTTAGATTCAATGTGTGCTGCAAGACCGAGAGCAGTCTGTAATGGCCGCGTAACCAACAGTAAGCCGTCTAAATAAACATCTCTGTTTTTCTGACTGTAGCTGGCCACCATAGCCGACACCATCGAGCACGTGTTTCCTGTGACAGGAGGATTCCAGGCCCTCAGAGGAGTGATCGACTCGGTAAACACAGATCCCTATGTAATAAAACACAGATGCGCGGGAAGCTGGCTGGACCCACAGCTTTGTCAGTATGTCTGTATCACTATAGTCAGATAACAGTCCACTCGGACAGGCCACTGTAGATGCTTTGCAGATGCTGAACTTACCATTAGCTAGATTTGGACGATATGGGGGGACGGGATCACTGGGCAGATATCGGTGTCAGTGTCTCTGGAAAACTGCTTAGCTGCATTCTTCATAAAAAATACTTTCAGATGATTTATAGACAGTCTAAATGGTCTGGGGTGTTGAACTGTCAGACTAAAACTATAATCAGGGCCAAAAACCCTCAATGTTGAGAACAGTGCTTAAACGAGATTAAAAAAAATGATTTTTTTTAAAAATCAGGTAAAAGTATCATCAAACAAATAAAGCACAAAAAGCAAAAACATCTCAATCAAAGAAGCAGGATTGCTTTGAAATGAAGTTGCTATTTTTTTGTTATGGTGATTCATTTGCTAAGATTTCTGCAGGCACAAAGATGATCAGACAACAGGCCATTTTATTTATTTGTTTGTTTGTGTAATGAAATTAAGTAATTAGTATCTGAACCTTGGCACAAGAATAACACTACACGTACACACCCACTCACACACATGCACATACCACAATATTTAAATCCTTTGAGACTGTGGGCTGAAGGAGTGTGACAATTTAGAGTAGTCACTCAGTAAAGCTCTGTTTAACTAAAACTACAAAAAATATGATCATGCATTTTTTTTTTTCATTTTAGCCCCTTAAAAAAGAACAACATTTCTAGTCTCTCAAAACTCAGAATTTATTGGTTCGTATAGAATGATAAAAGTTATATATAAACAGAGCAGGATGGGCACAATTATCTAAGTGTTTAGATATCTGAAATAAATAAATGTAAGCAAGACTGACAGGATGTATCCTTACACGCTAACGTTTTTTTTAATGAGCAGAAAGGAACAGCTTTAGGGTGTAATTAGCAAATCCTGTCCTGCTGTTGGTGCTAACCTTCAAACCTCCCAACCCTTCAGATCATCAAGAAGTCCTGCATCGAGATCCTGGCGGCTGAACCGTCCAGCGTGTGTGCAGGAGGTAAGGGGCAAAGGGTCAAACGTCCCAATCAACAGATGCTTCCTTTTCATTCACCAAGAGCTGAGCTTAATCATCATAGTGCCCTATTATGAGCGTTCCCTCCTGGGACTTGATCTTCTGGGACCTTAAGTGATTGGCTGTTCATACATTATGCTGCAGGAGGTACTTATAGTGACCATCATGGTAATGGGCTGCAGTAAAGAGCGGATACGGTGTGATTTACAACCCACTGTAGAACCCAACACGAGCCTCTGTGTGCTGCCTCTCTCTGTGAGGGATTCTGCGAGAATTCAGTAGCCTGGAAGATGCATTTTCCCAGGAGGAGCTTTAGATTGCTGTGGTTTTTGACCTCACACTGATTGTTTTAACATGAAACCCAAAGTGAAGAGCTAAAATCATGAAGCTGTCAAAAGCTGGTCAATAAACAGACATAACAGAGGAGCGAATTCCGGTTTCAGAGTCCTTCCAAGTGGTGGTCCGAGGGAACGGCTTCTTGCACGCCAGGAAGATAGACCAGGTGATGTGCAGCTTCAAGGTCAACGACACGGTCACCTTAAGTGAGTATCATCAATATATTCCCATATGCTTTACTTGACTTGACGTTATTCATTTGTGCCAGCAGAGAAATAAGGGGAATAAAAAATAATTTAGACGTTTTCAATCATAGAGTTAAAAGTGTTTTTATGTTTTTACAACTGTGTTAGGATAGTGAAGTGACTTGCTAGGTGTGTTTTGACTGTGTTGAAACTCGAGGACCCCTTGTAGTGCAATATAGTTCCCTAATTCCTAAAGTGAGTAACAGTGAACATGTTAATATAATATATAACAATAGAATAAAACATAATAGAAGTAGAATTGTGAGAATATTTAAAAAATTAATAAATTAAAATTTGTAAAATATTTTGCACAGGCAAGATTAAACTGAATCATGGATTTACTTGCTAGCTACATGCAGTGTTAACGTAGCAGGCAACTGTGGTGAAGTGTGATAAAAAGTGAATCAAAGTAAATACATTTATAAAATAAAATTCATACATTAATAACAAAAATGAATTAAACTGTTTTGTATGGTGGAATCTTCTAAAATGATGACAGGTCAGATGCTGCATGTATGTATATTTAATAAACCAACGCAAAAATAAACAAAGCACAGAAGTAAGACCACAGTCCAACACATAAACCCACAGCCAAGGCTCCAAAGACTCAAACACAAGGACAACCAGGGCAGACAAATAATAACAGACTAACAGAGATTCCAACCTACTAGACACAAAAATAGGTGTTTGTATAATAACCTGACAGTGGAAACACCTGGGCAGGGGAGGAGACAAGAACAGGACTCAGGTGAACATGGTAATGATAGGGCGGGGCTGAGGCGGGGCAACTACAAACTCCATGTGAGGTCCGAACACATGGCAGACGTAACCAATAACAGACAAGGAGATGGAACATGAGGAACATGTTGCTGAACCCTGGGCTTTTTTAATCTACACTAGTAGCATCAACTATTAATTAACTACATAATCTAATAAACATTGAAGATTAAGAAGTTGATAAAAAAATATTTTTAATTATTGTAAAAACTAGCAAACAAAAACCTCACAATTAATTTACAATGAATATTTTTTACAGAACAATTGGCTTTATGCTGATGGTTATATATATATATATATGTGTGTGTGTGTGTGTGTGTGTGTGTGTGTGTGTGTGTGTGTGTGTGTGTGTGTGTGTGTGTATATTCAATGTATAATCAAAGATACATTTCAATAGAAGTTTATACTGGACCATGGGCTGAGATACCTCATATTCATGCAAAAACTCACAGTTAGGACAAGTCATGTTCCTCCTTCAGTATTGGTTCCTCTTTTTCCTCACCAGACGTGAAGCCAGAAGGTATAGAGGATACGTACCTGCTGTGTCCGGCGCCGGTTATAGACGAAGTCGGGAAGTAAGTCACTCCACTTTAGGGCAGGAAGAGGAACAGGGCTGTTTCACATGAGGCCACATTTACAATGCCTGTCAGGGGTCACGTTCCACTGACACCCCCACACATACACACAAACACACACAAACACACACATCTTCCTGCTTGTCCCAGAGGTGGTCAATCAGTTAGAACATATTTGGAATTTTTCAACTGTAATTTGGAACACTTGTCACCCAAACACTAAGTAGTCACCCAAACACTAGAAGTCAAGTCGCCCAAACACTAGGTCAAGTCGCCCAAACACTGCAAGTCAATAGTCACCCAAACACTATAAATTAATACTCACCCAAATGCTAGAAGTTAATATTCACCTAAACACTACAGGTGTCACCCAAACACTACAAGTCAATAGTCAAATCAGATTTGAGTTGAATGAGGTGCTGTTTTTAAACCTTCAAAGTATTTAATATCAATGAATGATGTTTCCATGGCAACTCGGTAACCATCCCCAAACACAGATCTACTTCTCTCTCTTATTCAGATTTCCTCTCTTTCCTTTCTAACCCCTTGTTTTTTTCACTTTTCATTTTTTTTTCTATGCTCTCTTTCCTTGCAGACCCTTCTCCTGGGCTTTGCTCGAGGGGTCTCTTTCCCTCCCAGTGAGTTATTTCCTTCACTTTCCTCTCCTCTGCTTTGTGTTACAGCAGTTGTGTGCTGTTGCAGGACAGGTCAGTTACACAACTGAATCTGATTGACTATTTTTTATATCAGATACTGAGATAACTTCAATAAAAGCCTGCCTTATTCTGATTGGCCATCCTTTCTTTGCCCCACTAAAGGCCTTTAGATCTCATCCTAGGGCAGCCTTCTCTTTTTTCCCTCTGCACATGCACATAAACTCTGCAGACAAAGTCCTGCCTCAGTGTTGCTGTCTATTTCATCATCATACTACTCTCTCCTCCCTCTCTCTCTCTCTCTCTTTTTCTCTCTCTCCTCTCTCTCTCTTAATGATCAAAGCCTGCTGTCGCCTGGCCCCTTCCTTTTATCTTCCTGACTTTACAGATGTCAAATCCTAACACTTCCTCTCAGCCATTACTCTTCTTTTACATCTACCGAATTGCTCCTGAAGCTTCAGCTGAAAAAATGTCCAAAAGTATCCAGACGGCCTTCTGTAATGAATAAGTTCAGCTGCTTTGAGCAACTTGTATCTCCATAGAAAAGCACTGACCAACAGAACTGGCCATGCATGAGCCTAAGGTAACCATGAGTTTGGGGTAGAGGGGTTTTCTGCTCTCATAGCTGCAATCAAAACCTCGCAGCAATGTTCCAACATCATAATCTGACCTCACTAATGCTCTTGTTGGTTGAATGCAATGAAATGATCACAGCAATGTTCCAACACCAGTACCTGACTTTACTAATGCTTTCTGAGTGTGAAAGATGTGCAGAAAGTGTGTTTGATGCTTTAATGTTTTCATTTGTGAAAGCTGAACGAAGCTAAATGTCTCGTCTGTCTACTCCAGGGTGGTTTACCTGCAAGTAAGCATGAATCAAGGCCTGTCGTTCATCACCAGCTCGGTGCACATCACCACAACCGAATGTGTGAGTAAACATGAACACACACACACACACACTCAGTTTGGTACTGCAGTATATTCCATTGTGTACCAGTGAGTAATTCTGCACCAAAAGCTAAGCCCTGAGATTAACCTTAGAACACGAGCGGCACGAATCCGTACCAGAAGCGCAACAAATGGTAAATTGTCATCATATGGCGAAACAACTCCTTATGTAGAAGTTCCCCCGGTTTGTGTTGACACTGGAGATGTCTGATGTCATGCTGAGCTTTGTTTGGTGTTCCTATGTCACGCAGAACCAAAGTTATTGAAATTGAAAAAAACATGTAATAATAATAACCGCTACTGGGCTTTTAAAATTGCCACCACATGCAAATGCCTATTAATGCCTAACAGAAATGTTAGGTCTTAGAAACAAATGAATGAAACACAAGATCTTGAACCCAGTAGAACCTGCAGGTTTTAAACTGTTTTACATCGTTTATATTTGTTGAAATCAGATTTTATTAATACATTCTGAGTTCTAAGGGCTCTGCTCTTATAGTGTTTCTGCAAAAAAAGTTGATTTGTTGATCTTTATTGGTCCCCGCACAAAGTAAAATACAAGGCCAGACGTGGACACTGTCCCCATAAAGTTCTTCTCAAACACTGTTGAGGTGGAGCTTCATTTTACTCTGAGGAAGCACTTGCATCCTCCCAGTGTTGGTGGTATTGGGTGATTGGGGAAGACTGAGCTAGTGGGTAGAACTGGAGATGACGAAACTGGGGCCAAAATTGGGATAAAATAAAAACGAATAAAACAGTGATCACCTGGAACAGATTCATTGTTTTTTTTTTGTTTTAAAAAATGACCCCATTTAACCTAAACCAGTGTCTCGCCTTGAGCATTATTTAACAGTCATTCCCTTTCTGACTCCTCTCTTTCTACTCTTTTCTCTTTACTCTCTTTACTTTCAGACCCTCCTTCTCTTTCTGGGTTTTGCCTGAGGGGTCTCTGTCCCTCACAGTGAGTTCTTTTTTTTCCCTTCTTTTTCCATCTTCAGCCAAACCACAGGGGCTTTGAGCTTATCCAGCCCGAAGCCCCTGGAGATTCTGGCTCTGATGTTGAGAGGCAGCGGGCCTCTTACCCACAAAGTGGCTGAGAAGAAACATCTCGTTCACGGAGTTAACAGCTTTATAGGTTGCACTGTCCCATTAACCTCCGAGCATTGGGTTTAGCTACACATTCGATTTACTTTATACAATTACAGTAACTCAATTACACTATTACCGGGGCTTGTAGTTCATCACAATCAATCACATGAATCACAAAGAAAGCTTCTGTTCCATTTCTAAAACAGTGCATTGTGTCTTATATACAGAATGTATTAATCCTATATAAACAATGAGTATGTATATAAATATATTTGTCTGTGTGTGTGTTGTATGTTATACAGATTACATAGTGCACTACAGTGAAGAGGTTGAATTTGATAATGTCTTTATTGTTTGTCTATGTTTATTGTTGATAATGTTAAATAAGGTTTGTGTAATGCAGACGGGTCCGATAACCGGGAGCACTGCACAACTAAAAGGACTGAGGTTTTTAAAAATAGATCAAAGAAAACCAGCCCCTCTGCAGGTGTACTGGTGTGCAACACTAAACTGCAGATCGGGATTCACACATAGATAATAAATATAATAACTGATGTTATTTATAATAATTCTCTGATGTCAGTGGAAAGATACTGTTTTAAATGAGAGCTCGCCCTGTGACCTCTTTGTTTTTCTCTCTTTTCTCTGGCAGTTTGATGGCACTATTCTCCTGATCACCCTGCTGGTGCTCTTCTTGATATTGGCTCTGCTGTTCATGTGGTGGTTCTGGCCTCTGTGCTGCACAGTAGTAAGTCTAAGCCTCATTTACGTCCTTGAAGCGAAGATGTGTTCCCATCATTATTCTGTCAGTGGTCTTCTTGCAATACACTTAAAGTCCTGCCAAAAAGACCCGGAGCTGGAAAATCTACTCGCTCAAAAGAACTTGGGACAGACAGAGGCTGGACTGAATTCTGTACATTGTAAAGTACCTTACAGAGACTGTAGGAATGCACTGGCAGGTTAAATCTGCTTCTGTAAACAATATGTAATGTGTGCCAGGATGTCAGAGGGTTTGTTGGCAGGAACTAATGCATGTATGTTCATTCAAACATGTCATTTCTGTCCTCAGGTCATCAAAGAGCCCCCTCCTCCTCCACCGCCACAGCCAGTGAGTGTTTTTTTTCATCCTTTTAGTGCCTCTGTTTGCTTGCTTATTGAAGTGATTATATTAGCAGATATTGGGACCCTAGGACCCCTCCAATATTTAAACTATATACAAATATCTCAGTGTGTGATTGACATTAGAATAAAAGCAAACAAATGAGAAACTAGTAAAAAGTATAGGTTTTGTTTATAAAAAAACAGTTGATATTTTGTGAGCAGGTGAGGAGAACACAGGTTTGGTTCCAGATTTCTACTCGGTTCCTCCTGCAGTTGTTTGGATTTGTGATATTCCATCAGCAGCTCCTGATATAATTTAATGATCAACAAACCAGCTTTCTTATGGAAACTACAAGTAATACTGGACTTCCACAAGGAACATATTGATATACTGAACATAGTCACTTTTATGTAGTGTAATATTAGTAATTCTCATGTGGGACAAAAACACTCACTGCTTAGCTGGACAGTTTATTAATATAATTTTCGGAGGTGCCTAATAGTTCATATACATATTTTAAGTCAGAATTCTGCCCTAATTTCAAAACATATTAGAGTCATTTAAAGTGAGTTTGGTTCTAGTTCAGCTCACCAAGTGTGAACTGTACATAGTAGTGGTGAATGGAATCAGACATCAGCATAAAGTCAAGTAGGTTAAATACCCCACACTTTTGCGTGTTTATATGGAATGTTGATGAGTTTAGTTTTGTCATAACTGGGTTTAGTTTTAGATTAAAAGCTTTTCAGAACTCTGGTAAAACAATGTTTCAGGCATCAGGCAATCTATTTATAACCATTTCATGTGATAGCTTTCTGTAAGGGAGCTTTTAGAAGCAGATGTCTGGTTCCATTCACCACCACTATGTACAGTTCACACTCGGTGAGTTCCTCTAGAACTGAGTATTTGTGACGGGTGGATATTCCCTTTAAATAATCAGAAGTGAATGATGTGTGTGTTATACTATTAAATAAGGCTGTAAATTGTGTTATCGGGAGTGCTTAACAGATACATCGGTCAGGCCCTAGTTCCCTTTAAGATAGCAGTTTTTTTACAACGGACACATTGTTTTTACAGCGAACATACTGTTGACCGAAGGAAATCTAGCAAGGAACTGTGAGCCCTAAAATTTGCGTTAAATGAGTGGAAAACTGGTACTTATCTTGCATTGTGAGGCACATTCTTCCAGTGCGAGTTAAGACTTGGCTCAGTGATGCCATCTATTGAGGTGTGCATGAATAAAGAGGCCTGTCTACAAAGCTGGTTATGGTGAGGGCAAATTTGATGCCTTTTTTGTTAACTGATGAGGAAGGCCATAGAGTAGTCATCCACCATGGTTTGTTGGATCTGTGTGAACTGTGCCTCCAACAGCAGTTCTCATGACCAAGCTCATGGTCATTTTCCCCTCAGAATGCTGAAAGTGTGAGCTGCTCTAGATTTACCCAATTCTTTTTGTTCTTCATGGTCTCCAAAGATCGTCCCAAAGGTTTACCCAGGTTATAACACTTTCAGATTTCAGCAGATTTCAGCTTTATCCTCATCTTTAATCAGTAGTTTGGGGAAATTAATGCTAACATGACATAGCAATGCTTATAGAGGCATTAGTGGAAATTAGCTTTATCATAACTATGGAGTACGGAGTAAATTTTATCCCTGTTTCTGATCACTTAGCATAGAAGGAATTGGCAATTATGTGTGGGGCACAAGAGAAAGAAACGTTTTAGGAAGTGGCAACGACAGATAGACACGCAATTGTTGGGGAGTTAATTGACCTTAAAACTGACCTAATAATCCTGTAGTGTGAATCAATGCTGAAATATACAGCCCAACTGTCTCCACAGGTGCACTGGTGTCTGTGTCCTTCAGGATGCTTGAACTTCAGTTTCATTCTCTGTGTGACTTTTCTCCTCTCAGGAGTCAGACGATGAAGATGGCATGCCAAAGAAAAAATGGCCTACTGTGGATGCATCATACTATGGAGGACGAGGAGTTGGAGGGATAAAACGAATGGAGGTGAGAGAAAGATGACAGTACAAGTACGTAGGTGCTTTACCAAAAGCCAGGTTTTATAAGGGTACAAGACATGATGACATAAACCTACAAAAACATTTGTAAAGGTTTATTCCACAAGTGTCTGTTGATGTGACATTTTCCAAGGTGAAATGACAACAAAACTGCAAAAAGCCTTTGTGATAGGTGACACTGAGAGTTGTCATGAAGTCTTGTGAATACTGACCTTTAGTGAATTGTAGCTGAAAACACAAATTAGAACGAGATTATAATTACATTAGATGAATTTTGGATATTAGATGAAGTCACCATGTAAGTGAGCAAGGCTGTTAGCTGTTAGTGGGAGGGACTGTGAGTATTTAGTGGGTGGGCTGAGGGTATGTAAGTGAGAGCTGTGGGCTGTTATATGTACATGGTCAGCTGCTGTGTTAGTAAACTCAGGCACTCATGCGTGCATCTGGCCCTCAAAGTTTAATGCAGTGATTGTATACCAGTTAAAGATTTTTTAATAACCCTACATCCTTTTTCAATTATTATTATTATTGACCAGATGTTTGCCTTGGAGTGGGTATGGGTACGGGTGGGTGGGTATTTTGGGACATTTGTTGATCTCTGTTTATTGTTTTCTTGTTGACATTTCAAAATCAATAAATAATTGTTCACAAAAGAACCCTACATCCAAACCAAGAATTGTCAAGGAACCTTTACTGACTGTACATAGAAACTCCTATGCAATCAGTGACCACCACAAACATCTGGATAAAAGAAACAAGTTGTTGTTACACAATTTGAAAGGGTTTTGATAAGAAACTTTCCAGTGTTTGTCTGTCATCCAGGATTGTTCAGAAAGATCCAGGTCTGAAGAAAGGTCTGGAAAACATCCAGCTACAAATCAGAACCTGGCGGCTGAGCCTGAGCACATTTCCTGGAGATGTGTACGGAGTTTAAAGAACTTTCCTCCACATCTGTGTTTGTTTGCAACCCGTGTGCTTTAGGTCCGCTGGGGTGGAAAGGGTTCCACTGAAGAAGGTGCCAAGCTGGAGAAACCCAAAAACGCAGTGGTGAAAATGCCTGAGCAAGAATACGAACCCTTTGAGCCGAAACCCAAGAAACATGGAAACAGGAGGACTGCCCAGGACAGGAAATGGTATTCTCCAATTAGGGTAAGAGTGTCTCATGTGCCCTATTGCTTATATGTTCTCACTTCAAAACATTTAGCAATAACACACAATGCTAATATCCTACTGTGCAGCACCACCTCCAGTGTGTTATTGGGATTATACCAAAGTGTTTGTTCTTTGTTAATAGATTCTGACACTGATCAGAAAGAATGCTTATTTTCACACCACCAAGAAAGCTAGTCCTGCTCCAGTGCTGCTGCAGATAAATTATCAAACACCCTTACAGAGGTCTAAACCACACTGAAAAGAGTCTGATCATCAAGTTAACCAGCAAACACACTCCATACTGATCAGCCCAAGAGAATGGCTCGAGAGAAGCAGCCCCACATTTTCCCTCTGTGTGAGATGTTTAAAGGAACATCAGCAATTCAAGCAGATTAAAAACACAAACTGAAAGTGAAACACCCAGGGAAAAGTCCAGCAGTTGAGCAGTTTTCCAGCAAATTCACTCATTTTGGTGAATGTGCTTCTAATTAATAGCTCCAGCAGCTTTCCTCCAACTCATAGACTAGATTCTCCTCATCTGCGCTGGAGATATGTGCCCTTTTCACCACAGAATTTAAGGTGGAGCATCAGTATTTTTCAATTCAGTATTTAAGGCAGAACATCAGCTTTTTAGCTGGCTTCACTGTTATGATTTTATTGGCTGGTTGTGATACTAAAAGAGATTTGTTCTTTATTATACTGGCATTCACAGCATGTCTTTCAACCAATCACATTTGCCAAGGCAGAGCTAACTGTGTTACAATAAGAAATATTGTCACGTTTCAGAAATACCGAATGTCTTAGCAGTGTCTGAGGACAGTGTGTGTGTTTCATGTGTGTGCATTTATTACTGCCTGCAGTGTCTAATATCTTTACTGCTCTCCTTCTTATCACCAGGGCAAACTGGATGCAATCTGGGCTCTGTTTCGTCGTGGTTATGACCAAGTTTCACTTATGAGACCACAGCCAGGAGATCATGTGAGTATTTAGGCCTGCAAACCATTGTAGTCCTAAAGGCCCATGCACCCCTCCCACTAACAAAATAATCTGCTGTTCAAAAAACAAATATGTACCTTCAAAATGGAGAATAGTTCAGGGGGAACCAAAATGTTGTTTACTTCTACTGTAAGTTAATGGAGCAACTCTAATGTTTAGAGCAATTCTATAGGTCCATTCTTCATTAATCTTCCACACAATGTTAAGACTGTCTTCAAATGATAGACATTTCATACAAGTGCATGTAATCAATTTATATGAACCCCTGTATAGTCAGGATCCACTGGCAGGTCCATACTTCATAGCTCATTTCGCTTTGTTTTTGTCCAATTACAGTATAATAGCAGCTGACTTGCATCACCTTAGCAACAACTTGCAATATCACACTCACTACCTATCAAAACCACCTGGAAAACCATAGTGGCACCTAAGCTACTACAACAGTTACCAAACCAATGGCTTTAGAATTGTTTAAGCTGTGCAACCCCACTTCGCATTTTCTTGTGGAAATGCAATTATGCATCTTTAGTTTTATTGTAACCCTTTGTACGGACAGCATCTGCCAGCTCCATAGCTCAGTTTGCTTTTGGTGGTTGGGGGCAGGGGTGTTGGCTCTAGTCCCACTTCCCCACTTCAGTCCTAAAAAAAGATGCCATTGTGGATCGCTGCCATTGAACAAACACTCTTGGTTCCCTAAAGAACCCTTCAGTGGATGGTTCTCCAAAGAACTTGAAACAATTAAAGTCCATCAGCCCCAGCCAGCAAAACCCCCAAAGTTCCTTTGGTGCCAAGACACATCCTAGGCAACTTCTGCCACCTGCTTCAAATCAGCGGCCATAAAAACAAAATGAAACAGAGACATGGAGCAGTTCCAGACGTACAGTGCATTTTTTTCTGAAGACCCAGCCTCACACTTTCACACGGGCCACATGCTTCTACCTTTCATGTTGAAGCACAGATCAGACTTTGCCGTGGATGTGTGTTCTGTACACGTTCTGCCTTTGAGGTTTATGCTGAGCTTGCTGTTCTCTGTGAAAGTCGACACACCTTCCACACCATCAGGTCTCGGCAGTAACTTGGACTTTCTCCAGACTGTAGTTTAAGACCTGCATTGTTTTCAGAGATGGCTTTTTCAAATTGGAATTCTGTGTCCGAATGTCTAGAGATTGTCTAGAGGAATTCCATCAACTTTTTAAAATGTCCTACATAATGAAGTGGTCACTCAGAGTGGGTTTGGTGGTTCTGAAGAATCAGAATTGGTCATAGTGGTGGTGAATGGAACCAGGCATCTGCCTCTGAAAGCTCCCTCACAGAAAGTTATTCCATGAAATAAATGCGCTGCCCTGTGCCTGAGACATTGTTTTAAGAAAACTAAACCCATTCTGGGTGTAGGAGTACATAGGCAGATTAATCCCCAAAGATAACGTTTAGCTTTTTAACTTTTTAGATTGAATTCGGAATTACTATTAAACCAAGATACGTCTATCTTCATTGGGGGTCAATAAATAAAATTGCTGTATCTGTTGTGGAGATGTCTGCTTCCCTTCACCGCCACGGTAAAGTAATCTGTGTCTCTGCAATAAACCAAAGTCATACCAAAAGTACTCTGAATGACTCAACTGAATTGGAGGGGGGAGCTGACGTTATTGGAGGAATTCGCTTTTCACAGCTGCAGGTGTGTCGTGTTTTAGGTGTGCACTTAGCACCATGCTGTGCTAAAGCTAAAAAAGCAAACTTAAGACATTCAACTACATTTGGTGTATGGGCGGAAAACTTTGCCGAACTATCACTTTAATTGTCCCCACATGCAAAAGGTTACATGATGCAGAGTTTATTCCGAAAGGATCATTTCCGCCCTTTCGTGTAATGGCATGGCTCACACCACTCTCCTGCGGTTTGTGACGAGAGGGCAGAGGAATGCCCAGTCCTACTTTTTTCTCTCTTGGATTATGGAAAACATCGTTTTCTGTCTCCAGTTACCTTCAGAGAGCGAACAAACTCCAGTCCACTGCATTTCTCCCTCAGGCGGTTTACTGGACCCTGTCTTCCCTGATCCATTCATTTTGTATCTGTGTGTGTGTGTGTATGTGAGTGTGTTTGTTTGTTGGTGTGTGTCCACAGTGAAATGTATCAGCATGTGAAACTGCAGCCATCTGTGTGCTACTGCATTTTCTAGCACTGTATTAAAGAAGCTCCATGCTGCCTTTACTGTTGGATGACCTGCAACACATTCATGTAATCCACGTTGCTAAGGAAGTGCATACTACTGATCTCCTTCCTCTCTGGAACATTACAGTATTTGGCATTTGGGGCCAGAGTGATGAAAGTCCCCCCACTGTCTTTTTAGCAGGCACACTGTCACTGTCTGGAATTCCATAGCAACGTCCCTAAAAGGCACCATTCACAAGCACATGGCCTGAGGTAGTGAAACGTTCTCATAAAGACTTCCACATTTCTACATCATAACAATGCAGCTGTACTGAGATCCACAGCTGCATCAGAGCCTAGAGGTCTAAAGCACGCAGCCTGGAGCCGCTCCTCCTTAGACTCTATACACTTGATCCCCAACCCCTGATCCTCTGTCTGGCCATCTATCTATAGGGGAATTCCATTGATATTCCAAAATTCCTTCATAATTCAGTGGTTTTTAAACAAAATCTTGCAGAGTGGGTTTGGTAAAGTAGTTCGGACTTGGATTTCTTTACAGTGGTGGTGAATGCAACCAGATGTCTCGTCTCAAACACAAATATAGTCTTTTTTATTTATTCTCCAAACCCACCAGTGAACCTACACATACCATGTTTATGTGGTTGATGATGGTAAAATAGTGAAGCTGAACGAAATCAGTTTTCCCTGAGGAACCCTGCAGGTACCCTCCACCATAAGTCTAGAATTTCAACTTTCATGAAGTCTTTTTTAAAGGCCCAGTCTCAAAACACTTGTTTTTTTTAATGTAATGCATGAGTTTTAGAGTACCATTCACTCCCCAAATCCATACACTACATACGGATACTAAGTTAATATTAAACACGTAACTTCACAAACAGCAAAATTTGACTACTAAGGGTTAAACATTCAAGCTTACATATGTAAGTCAGTGGCCGTGTGTGTGTGTGTGTGTGTAGCCGCAGAGTCGGTCGTTATCTTACTGCAGTCTGTTTTTCTCATCTGCGCCCAGCGCTCTCAGTTATGCATTGCCATCAACATCCCAAGCCTTCAGC
The DNA here is from genome assembly GCA_037974405.1 of Brachyalestes nurse. Classification (NCBI taxonomy): domain Eukaryota; kingdom Metazoa; phylum Chordata; class Actinopteri; order Characiformes; family Alestidae; genus Brachyalestes; species Brachyalestes nurse. The sequence continues at coordinate 29,158 of JBBPCY010087472.1, forward strand.
AGTCCTGACGTGAAACCCAGTGGGTCGGACTTCGGGGCCCTAATTAGAGGCTTCAAGTTACATACACACACACACACACACAAAATCCACAGGGTAAAGAGATGAGGTCATGCATACAGCCGTCTTTACAAAAGGGCCACATCAAACGTCCAGCGCGTCATTGTGGGGCTAAGAACAGGCTGCTCTGTGGGCCTGTGTATAATTGCAGGCATGTCAGGAGGTCACACATATTTATCTCTGTGCCATGAAGGAAAACAAACACCCAGCTCACCTCCACAAAAGCAGTTTGGAGTTTCATTCCATGTAGGAAAAAATATAACATACAAGTTTAAAAATCACATGTTAGCATGGAACTGCATTCGCCACTGCTAAACTGTGCTCTGGGGGCGTGGATGCAAAAATAGCAGCCGTGTCCCTTCATCCTGCTTGTAGCAGGTGTAGTTGTGGTGCGGTGAAGTCGCCTGCCAGTGTCCGGTCAGTTTGGCCATCAAAGATCAGACATAACCAGCTAGGGAGCCATCAGATATCATTAGTGGTTAGATGGCCAGCTAGCACCCTGTAGACAATTATCTACAGGGTTGTGTTTGCGTCAACCTAGTCGATGTGACATAAACAGCAATCCATGCAAGGGAAAAACACAAAAAATGAATTAAGTCTCAGCTGCAGCAGCATCAAGGTCAGGGCTGGACTGGGACAAAAAAATCGGGGCATTTTGAACCCACCAGGCTGTCATTCCCGAGGGGGAGGGTTTGCTGCTGAGGGCCAGTCCAGCACTGATCAAGGTTGATATGGCTTCAAAGAAGAACCTCCATTCTAAAGTACAGATCAAAGTGCAGTTGCTAATTTAGCTGAAATTTTAGAAAATTTGATTTCAAAATCCTTTAAAAGCACGTAAATCTCTAAAATGGATAAAACATGGAAAAAATGATAGCATTTATAAAAGCTTATTCCCACATAAAATAAGGGAATAAGTAGGTGTAAGATACTTATAGATATTATGGAATGCTTAGGTAGTTGTCATGTAGCCTTATCAATGCTGTATGTACATTCCATGTTCATTGAACAGTGTCATACAGTCTCTGAAACCACATGAGCATGTTTATGAGAGACTACTAGCGATGCCAAACAACAAACACATTTAAGATAAGGGCGAATGCTATCCATTTTTGGCTGAACGATGGAGAAAATCCTACTTCGTGAAGCTGCATTTCAGGAACGCTGGTGTAAGGCACTGGCTAATAGGAGATTCTAGCTTTTTTCTGTTACCCATAATTTACAAGTTACTGCAAATTCCTTGGTGGTTTTCACAGGGAACCAGCCAAAATGAACCAGACAGAGGGATTGGAGAGAAAAAGAGAAAAGGAGTATGAGAGCCATGCGTCTTTGCCACAGCAAGGAGCTGGAAAAATTAGGACAGAGGGAATAAGCTCCTGTTGGGATTTGGCCAATGAAAGCATAGAGCCACTGAAGTGACACTAGGGTAATAATAATAATATTCAATAAAGTATGCACCAATTTTTCAGGCAAAAAAATTATTATTTCCAAATGGAAAAGTAAAGAATTGGCTTGTTGCATTTTTGTATTATCTACTAATAATTGTGCACGGACTAGCTAATAATAAATCCACGACTGGGTGCTGTGGGCAGCAGTCTACTAGTTGAGGCCAATGCCTAAAATACAGAAGCAGATAAAAACAGCAGTGTGTATCCATGAGGAACTATTTCTTTCTTCTAAACACAAGAACGTTTTGGTGAGGGGCTCCACTGTGAACCATGTAAGACCAGGTTTAAACAGGGTGTACTGAACTAGACCAAGTTCTAGAACCACCTTATGGGCAAACTACTCGCTTCCACTACTGGCTTCCAGGAAATTGTGAACTTGTTCAGTCCATTTTCTGTCTCTGAAAGGCTTCACCCTCTTTCCCTTGCAGCTCTTGCTACTAATATTTGGCGTGATTGCTGGTTTACCATTTGTATAACTTGTGAGTTGTAGATAGTGTGTCAAAGCTGAAACTGCAGAGCATCTCGCACACCTCCAAACATACCACTGTGTGTGATATCCAAATACTGTTGCACAGCTGCATAATTGCATTTGAATAATATAGAAATAGTGATGACTAGATTTTTTTTTCCTAAGGAATGTCTCTTTCTCATCTCTCAGGGTCGCTGCATCAACTTCACACGGGTGAAAGAGGAGGCGGCGAAAGCCCCGCCGCAAGCTAAGTGCCCAACTCCACCTCCGCCGGACTACCGCCCAGCCCCCATCTCCATGAGCCCGCCTCCACACCTGCCGCCCCCTAAAGGACCACCGCAGGCCCAGCCAGCCCAGCCAGCCCCAGGACCGCCCCCGGCAAGAGCACCGCCTGGCCTCCCATGCCCACCTCCCGCCAGGCCCCCACCTAGACCCTGAGCCCTGACAGCAAGAGCACCAGCACAGTTCAATGCAGTTCATTTATCCAGCCAAAATATGCTCCTCTTACCATAGAATAATAACACAAAACAGTGATATTTATCAGCGTCAGGGTTCGGTGGTAGCCTCCGATATGTGGTTTGTTGCTGGACAGCAAAAAAAAAATTGTAAAAATATGAAAAACTGCAATAAGGGAAAGATGCTAATATCAACTACTGAGTATACCACAAGTCAATTAAAGCGATAGTTTGTTTCAGTTAGTAGTTTGTCCCCTCGCTTCGAACGTAGCCAATCAACAAAGGCATGTCTGCTTCATTAGTTTTAGCAGGCTAGCTAACAATTAGTGGAAGTGGATTAGCATGATGCTAGCTGCACGCCTACACTCTGTTGTTATATAATCTGACTTGCTCATGCGGTTTCTGACATTGAATGACTCTGTAAACATGCTAGTAAAGCTAATCTGTAAAAAAGATCCATTCACACAGAAAACAGAGCAAGAAACCATGTAAGCAAGTCTGTTAAAGATTACCAGACAACTACCACCATGCTAATCTGTTGGCTAGCTTACTTGTGAGCTCATAGATCCAGTGTTAAAACAATAGAAGCAAACTTCACATGTCAAATTCGCCTCAGATGATTGACTACTTTTGGAGTGGGGGGGTGTGGGGGGGTTTGTAATTTTTTAGAATCAGTTTCTTAGTCCATTAGCTCAGCTTGAGCTAAATGGCTCTGTTTTACCCTAAGGCTTCTTTGCGAGTGGATTGCATTCATTCCGTCTTCAAATGAAGCACATTTTGGACAGCACTGTCCAATATCACCCCATTAGGAACTAATTTGACTTTATAGTGTCTCAGGTTAGCCCGTCCAAGTGTCGCGAGAGTAACGTAAGTCGCAAATGTCCAGAGGTAGCGCTTGGTGTTTGATCGGAATGCGTCAGATGCGTTTGGCACAGTGCGGAATTCCTATGGTCAGGTGAAGTCGGTATGTGGCCCGCCAATGAGGGCCGTTGAGGAAACTGCTGAGGTGGCAGCGGAGTCAGCGAGTGGTCCAACTGCAGCTTAATTTGCTTTTTAAGGTAGTGAGTCCTCTTCACGTATGCAGTCAGGTCCTTATTTTTTCCATAATCGCAAACGTTCTATATTCCCACAACTGTACTGTATTTTGATATTTGTCCTTTCTTTCGTTAACATCATCCGTCACACGTCACGACTGCAGGGCAGTTCACAGTATCTAATTTATTATCCCCCCCAGATAGAGAAAGTGACTTGAATATGACAAGGTGTCCTCTGGAGACAGCAGGACACTGTGCATGTAACAATCCATGGAAATCTCCTCTACCATTCTCAATTTTTTACACCTTTTTTTCTTTCTATGTGTGTGTGTTTCCCCCACATGTGATATACACTGACAGCTCCTTACTCAAGTTGTGTCATTGACCATAACTAACCGAATGTGCAATGGAATTGTTTAATGAGGCGATGGAGAACCCTTGTTCACCCCAAACCACGTTGCAAGTTAATTTGTGATTTCATTTGCGCACCCCTTGTGTTTTTGTTTTTTTTAAACATTTGAAAGCGTGCGAGCTGTATTATTGCGTGATACAGGAATGATTAAGTCATAGTCATATCGTCTTTCAACTTAGTATCACTTATTAACAGCAATATGGATGCAGATAGTGAAAGGCGCATAAACTGTTTTCCTTTTTATACATCATTAATAAAAGTCATCTTCCAAGCTTTCATCTTGGTCTGATGGTCATCATTTCGCCGGTGGGATCAGTGATCGGTGGTGATCGTTTGTGGTAGTGTAATGTGTTTTTCGTTGACTGTGGAGAGGTGGACAAAATGTATCTATTCGTACAAAAAACAGCACTGGAACAACCACCTAAACAAATCTATTGGATATTATTTGAGTTCTTATACTTGGTAGCCTCATAGCTCCACCCATTTGTGTGAGGTCTTTTCATAGCAGATGAATCAAGAAAACAAATGGAAGCCATGGACCAGGAGACTGGACTGCTGGGGATCTGAAACAGATGCAGAAAGCATCCACAAAACTGAACATCCTGACAATCACACTAATAACTACAATTTTGTCCCCAAAAAATAATACAAATACTTGACAAATACTTGTGTCCTGCAACAGTGACAATGAAAACTTATGGGCTTAAAGAGTCCATATTGTACATATTTCCCATCTTTCATTTTGTCCATTTGTGATATTTTTATGTTTTATGAACCAAAACAGATGTATTTCATTCTTATATGACCCAATTAAATTACTTTTTTTACTCCAGCACATTACTTTTCCTTATTCGGCGGCTTTGGCAGGACATATCTGTATGTATGTACAAAACACAATCTGTTCTACTGGGTGTTACACCCCTCAAGACTCATTCCTGAGACAATGTGCTTATTATGAAAGGGGACAAACAGGCATTGGGGAGTTTAGCCCGCGGCTGACCCTCCAGAATGCCCAACTACTGCGGACTCCACCTCCAGCTAATCCGGCCATGGAAACCTCCAGATCTGTCTCTCGAGTCTCAGCTCGAGTTGGCTTTGTTTTCTGATCTTGATTTTTGATTTTACATGCCTTAAAGGGGCCACATCACGGGAAACCAATTGTTTATTTTTTATGTATATAAATAAGGGTTTAATGTAATTGACTGTTTTAAAACATGCCATTCACTCTCCAGCGCACCATCCAATTAAGCTGCAAGAACCGCTCGCTTTTTGTGATGTCACATCCACCACATTTACACATATCCTCGAGTTCAGCCTACAGCAGTTCAACTCCAACCTACTAAAGTTATAAGGAGTGTTTCAGCCTGGACTGCTTTCTGAATGACACACAGCACAGCCAATTATATCACAGCTCTTTTACATATCACTCATAAAGGCACAGTAAAAAATGGCCCGTTTAATTGTAAGGGATGGGGAGGGGCTGAAAAATACGACTACACAGAATTACATCAGGTAAAGCATCAGGTAAAATACTGCACTTCAGTGAAATAAGATAAAAAATTTAGGAAATGGGCCCTTTAATTTAGGTCATTTAAGTTTGCTGGTCTGGATCTTTGGCTTGAGGCCCTGTCTGGATGACCTCAAAAATGGCCACATCCTCTAATAATTTATGTGCTAAATATTGCTTGACAGCATAAATGGGCTTAAATTAAGAGTCTTAAATGAACTCTGAACAATAATTGTGGAATTGAACCAAATGGAACCAAAAACTGTCCTCTGAAACAATACACCCTTAAAATGGTTCCTCAGTGGGTTTTCAATAAAGGTTATTTATAAACAACTGGTTACATACACACAAATGACCATGATGACTCAAAGAACCATACGAGTGCATAAATTGGACCATCTGTGTGGTTTTTCTCTGACCTGCTGGTATGTGGATCTTTGTGAAACCTTTTTAAAATAGTCTACAGCACTAGTAAATCATTATTGCCTGGAGTGGACCATCAAGCAGGGTTACTTTGAGAACCTCTTGCCTGACAGTCCTTTCAGAGGATTTTTTTTTATGCAAAGGATTCCTCAGATGATTCTTAATGGTTCATCATGTGGGGGGTCCGTTGGTCACTTGCTCTCCATGCACTTACAGAAGGCCATACATCGCCCTGAAAGATTTGCAGAGTCAAGAGAAGTTTTGCGCATGTCTTTCGTACAGCTGCTATAATGCACCAAAAATAGAAGCATGAGCACTTCCAGCTGTGGGACTGCAATGCTGTCGCTTTTTTTCCTCTCTGCGTCTGCTGAAACGGAGGGGTGCGGGAGCACTGAGTGCAGCGAAAGAGGGCTGGCGGATGGGAGGTAGGCATGGGGATAATGGACAGGAGGTTTTGGCATTGCTCCTCATCACCAGATACCACCAACACCGACACGTACCTTACAAGCGTGAATGATTAGTGCACACTTCTATTCGTCTGCACTTTTCGTTTTCTTTTATTGATTTTCCATTAATTCTTGTATTCCTTTCATTTCTTTCATTAGTTTATTCCAATTTAATCTGTGTTGTTTTATTCTGTATTCAGATATCTTGAATGACCTCTTGTGTATGATAATAGAACTGGAACTTTAACTGCACCTGAACAGTCACTGAGCTTGTGTTCTAGGGCAGTGGTTCCCAACCTTTTTTCCTTGAAGCCCCCCTTGCCCGTGTCCAACACAAGCCAGGCCCACAACTCCAACTCCTACCTGCATAGATGCATAAAGTGATTAATTACAAACTTTTATTTGCAAAAAAATAAACAGCGGTTGTAGAGTTTTTTTGTTCTTATACTCTTATACACACCTTTACGTTTCTCAGACATTGAGATTTTATGAATTTAATGTGTACAAATATAATTTTGGTAATCTCAGTGCAGACAAAATTGTGCGCACCCCCCCTGTGATCTCTAGCACCCCCCTAAGGGGGGCCTGGACCCCAGGTTGGGAAACACTGTTCTAGGGGATATAGGGACAGTGTAGTTCTCTGGAGTGATGGACCTGCTTTGGGATGAGTGGGAGTTCCAGAATTGATCAGTACCACTGAGTTCAAAACCTCACAGCAATGTTCCAATCTTCTCAGAACTGTTACTGAAATAAACTCCCCCTATTAAGTGAAATGAAAGTGATCATTCTGTCATACGTGAACACACCACAGAAACACAGTGTGAACAGCACAAAATTCTTCCTCTGCATTTAAACTCATTCACCAAGTGAAGCAGCGGGCAGCCAGGAACACAGCGCGCACGGAGCTTAAGGGAACCTCAGTGGTGCCACTAGCAGTCTTGGGAATAGAACCCATGATGTCCTGATCACAGGGCAAACAGCCTAACCACTAGGCTATTAGCTGCCCCATTAAAGGTACAGTTTGAAAAATTCTTCAGATTTGCCCATTATGTAGTATTTGTAAACAGACTCATTCAGAATGGGCTTGGTGTGAAATTGTTCATGGTGGAAACTTGGATTTCTGTACAGTGGTGACGAAAGGAACCAAACATAATCTCCAATACATATACAGCCGTTTTATTTACTGTCAACACACAGTAAAGCTACTTGTATCTTCTAAATGTTTATATGAAATTACATCTTGCGTGTATCCCTCCACCATGAATGGATTTAGTTTTCGGCAAAAAGCTTCTCAAACCAAGGTGAAACAATGTCTCAGGCATCAGGCATCATTTCATATAATACGTTTCTGTGAGGGAGCTTTTAGAGGCAGACGTCTGGTTCAACCACCAAACACAATCTGAACAACTTATATGTATGTAATCATTTATGCGCACAGTAGGAGTCTTGCAATAGTAATGTTACGTAACCTACTTAAACAATAAACATACAATTTGAGCTTGTTGCAGGAATGTATAATGGTGGCATTGTTGGCTGGTAAAGGTATCTTGCTGGCACCTCAGTGCACTTATTAGTCAGGATACCTGTACAGACACAATAGGGGGAGGAACCACTCCACCCCACATGTTTAATTTGCACTGTGGGGTGGTCTTAAAAACTTCCCCTCAGGTTTCAGGTTACAGCCCCTCGGCCTCGTCAGCCCTTCGGCCGCTGTGGTGCCCCCATGTTGAACGTTGTGAATTCCCCCTCTTTTCTTTGTTTATGCGCCTCCTACCACCATGTCCATGAGCGGCCGGTGCTGTTTCTTTCGTCTCTGAAACCCCAAGCCCTAAGGAATGTGCTGATAGCTTCAGTTGGGTTTTTTTTAAACTTCGTGGCCCTGTCTGAACTTTCCTGACCGAGTCATCTCTTAGCCATTCCCGCTCGGTCTCTCTCTCTCTCTTCTCTCTCTCTCTCCCTCCCTCTCTCTTTCCCTCAGCCTCACTGTTTGGATGCCCTTGTTTCCATGGCGACAGTAAAAAACACAGATGTTTCAGGGACGAGGCCAGAGCATCGCAAGGCTGTAGCTCAAGACTAGACGTTAGTTTCTGCGTGTGAAGGACACTAGCTTGATACTGAAGCTAGCGTTGGTTACGGTACTCGGAGCTTTTATCCCCCCCATGTTTGGGTGGTCCTCCGCACAAATAAGAAAAATATTTGTACAAAAGTCTTTGCTTTGTCTCCACACTGAAAGTGAGGCTGCGGACTCCGACTGCTGTAATGAGGCCTGTAAATGTTTATCGTCTAGGTTCATTGGTTTCGTCTCTGGTTTGAGCCTTTTTTTCTGTGCTGGGAAGCAGATTGTTTGGAATCTCTGCTTTGTTCCCCTTCGCTTGCAGAAAATTTGAAACTGCCCTTCCCTTCTTAGCCAGGGAGCTATCTCACCTCGAGTGGAGCTGAAAACTCCTGAATGCATGGAACTGACTGAGGAGTGCCAGGGAAGGAAAAGAAATGGCCGGCCGGACGTTGGGGTAGTGCGCTTGTTTCCATGAAGTAAACTAAAGTGCATCCGGTAGTGCAGGGTTAGGAATTATCTGCTTTTCCAATTTTGCTTGTCCATTCTCCATTTCGTTTCTAATATGTAAAAATAAAGTGCTTTTAGCACTGGCTGATGATACTTTGGCTCTTAGGGTGTATTCACAATATGTTGTCTCTGACCCCAAAGTCCAACCACAGTTCAGCGCACGCTCATGGAGAATCACTGAAGAATGTGGCAAAGAGCTGAAAAACTTGGGAGTTCAGTGTCTGAAAGGGAACGCAATGCACTCCATAAATTTGACATCCTACTGATGTTAGCCATGCATGCTAGCTTGTTGCAGATAGGTAGCCTTTGTTTGCAATAATAAAGGGTTATTGCATTTAGGAACCCATGAACAAAACTGAATATAGATTCAGTTCCCAACCTCACAGCTATCAGTGTGTACAGGTGATAGTTTTTGAATAATATCCAGTTTACAATGTATCTGACCAGCATAGATGTAGGGGAGTCTAAAATTTGTCCTTTATTTTTAGCTCTGGAGCTTCAAAGCTAATGAAGCTAACAAGCGATGCTTATACTCTCCAGTGTGCATGGGGCTAACTCTCTCAAATCAAGTTGAGTTGTTGAGCAATTTCCAATGTCTAGTGGTTTCTAACACTATCGCACAAAAGCGCGGCACACAGTAACCACGATGAATCTTTGCTCATTTTTATAAATAGCAAATCGTTCACAGCGGCGGTAAATGGAACCAGACATCTGTCTCTGAAAGCTCCTTCTCAGGAAGTTATTTCATGAAATGGTTCTGAATGAAGCACAATAGAAATTTGGTTCAGATTTACTATTTTATTATCATCAACATTCCATCTAAACACCCAGAAGACACATGTAGCTTCACTGGTGAGTTTGGAGAGAAAATAAAATGGCTGTAGTCGTGCTGGAGACGACTGGTTCCCTTCACTGCCAGTGCAGAGCGATCCAGGACACAGAGGCGAGTGTGTGATGATTGCGGTTTGCATGACGCTAATTTCTGGGGTATGACCTTCCGTTACTTAGCAACGTTAGCCTTGCTTCAGGAGGCCTGGTGTCAAGATGTCTTGGCTGATAGATTTGAATGAAGAGGGGAAACGATGTCCATTTGTTTTCTCGCCAAAGTGTTTTCTTTAAGGGAGCGACACTGCAGCCTATAGGCTAGCATTCCATAAAACAGGTTCTTACAGCTTGTAAACACACACAGGCTCTGCAGGCTGGGCCTTGATGCTAACGTGGCAACTTCCTCTGTCCCCTCCCGCCCCTTCTGTCCCGCTACGACCCTCCTCCCTCACCTCTGTTTCCCCTCCCTCTCCCTTCTCTCAGCGCCAGACCGCCTTGTGGGTGATATGTGTGGCACCCCCAACCCCCACACACCCCCACCCTACCCGCCCTTGCCTGGCTAAGCTGGGAGAGATTACGCTGACTCTTCTAGAGACGAGCTCCTCCATATGTGGAGCTTTCAGACATGCCCTGCCTCTGGCCGGAGCTCCAGCTTTGAGGCTTTTCACCCACAGTGGATCCGATCCAGAACGGAGCTCTTTTTAATCGTGCAGCTGAATTTAATGTTAGCAGAAATAATTGCGTGGACTAAAGATTAAGCTAGCTTGAGTAACGAGAGTGTATTTCTTAATGTGTCATTTTTGATAACCCATCAACCTTGGATCAAGGGAGATGGACTGTATAAACCAGTTTTCTAATGGAAGTCACTGGTAGTTGATTACAGCTGTCAACAAACATTTGAGGAGCCTAAGCTTTGCCTGTCCACCCCGGGGCCCAAAGTTTTTTTCTTCTTTTTTTCTGCTGTCTGTGAGAAAACAACCACAGACTGCTGGAGGAATGTGAGCTTACTCACATACACACACACACACACACACACACACACACGCCCCATATATATGGTGTATTATATATAGTACTGTGAAAAAAAGGCTTTAGTCACCTCTAATTTCTTTATATTCTGCTTTGAATTTGGTGCTAAAATATGCTTGTCAAACCATCTTTTCTTTGTCATATTGAGTAAATAAAAGAAATGGAGACAAATGTTTTACTGCCTTGGGCTGGAAAGTGCCTAAAGATAAAAGGTGTCTAGGTATTCAGCATTCAGCACCACCAGTATACTGATCACCACCTGATCATCTGCATCGGTTTCTTCACTGGTTCAGGACTTAAGTCAGATGACTTTGTTATGTTTGAATGATTCATATGTATGTAACTGCGTGGCTTAAACAAATAACCTCCCCCTAAACCTGGTCTGGTTCAGGGAAAACCCATCACAAACCCTGTTTCTCAACACGACATTAAAAATACAAGTTTCATTCTTTGGAAGCAAAATATTAAGAAAAGAGGAGTGACTCAATACTTCTGCACAGTACTGTATACCGTAAGTAATAACACACACACACACAGACAAACATGTGCACACACACACACACACACACACACACACACACACACACACAAACACAAACAGTGGGGATCTGGTGGAATGGATCAATATCCTTGGGGAGAGTGCTGGACCAGTCAACAGCTGATGTGTCTGTCCTTCTTCTTCGCAACAGCCGCTACTTTCACATTGATTTCCAGCGTGAAGAACTGTGGCCACCAGTGAAGCCTCTGGTTTGTCTGAGCTGTTTGACTGTAAGCAACATTAACTTTTTTCTGACTATAGTGTTCCTTTAACTTAAACTGAAACTATTCAACAAAACAAGGTGAAACATTAAACAAGAAGGGTTATGAAATGTTAAATAAACATTCGTTTAATCCAGCAGTTCCTGTCTGCATCAGCAAATTGGGCTGAGAGTGGGAGGAGGAGATGGGGGGGCATGTAGAGAAAGAACATGGAGGTGCCTCTTAATGCAGAACAGATGATGGTCATTGCATTAAAGCCCGCAGAGGAAGTGTCAATCAAATTCCAGTGCACACCACACCATGAAAAGAATATAAAAACACAAGAGGAGTGGCTGAAAGAATGCTGCGTTTAATACAAAAAAATAAAACAGGCAAATACGCTCAAAGGGGTATATTGGTTTGTTTTGGTTCATTCCTAAAGCTTACAAGAATAGACACCAATTTTGTTGCATACTTGTACATTTTTGTGGACCATGAGAATTCTAAGCAACACATGTGGTCGACCAGCCAAGACATGTTTGGGGTCTTGAGTTTTACACTGGATCTACAGAACCGTGCCTTAATCATCACACGCTTTCCTCACATCAAGTCGGGTAGTTTACTCATCTCGAATAGACTTGAAGATCGGTCAAAGCCGGGAGACTAAGAACAGGTTAGGAGTTCATGCAGGGGTTAGCAATAATGAAGCTCATTTTAAACCATGACAGAAGTTCTCGAAGTACTGTTTGTGCTGGCAGAATGCTCCAGGATCATTTGGGCGGTTGACAGCGCTGTTTGTGGAAGTTTGGTGTCCTGCAGCCAGAAAACCACTGCGCTTTTAAAACCACTGAAAATCAGCACAGAACAAAGAACTCACACTCTGGCTTTAGTTTAAAAAGTCGAGTATTCCAGTAAACCAGCTGATAATCTATTAAACAAGTCTGTTTTTCTCTACACTAGTCTATATTCCAGTAAAACAGTCTGATATCTAGTCAAATCTCCACTTAAACCAGTCTCATATTCAAACAAACTGCACACATATCCGGTTAAACCAGTTTCATACCCAATGAATCTCGTCATATATCCAATTAAGCAAGTCTATATTCCACTATATCATCCTTACCGGTCCATATTTCACTCATCTATATACCATTGAACCAGTCTATATTCCATTACAGAAGTTTCACATTCCGTTAACCAGTCACATACCCAATAAAACGGGTGAATATCCACTAAACGTTTACAGCATTTAGCAGACAGTTTATCCAAAGCGACTTCCATTCCCTAACTACAGGGGACAGTCTCCCTGGAGCAACTAGGGGTTAAGGGTCTTGCTCAATAACTCACTGGTGGTTTGCTGAATGTAGGTTTCAAACCCATGACCTCTTGGTCTACAGGCAAGTATCCTACCCACTAGACCACCACCACCTCTACACCAGTCTTGCATTTTACTATCCAATTGAACTAGTCTTATTCCGCTAAATGTGTTTATATACCACTATACTGCTCTCATTTTCAGTTAAACCAGCCTGCTATCCCACTAAACCAGTTTCATATCCCACTAAGCCAGTCTCATATCCCACTAAACTAGCCTCTCTCCCTCTAAACCACTGCTGCGCTGCATCATCACGCTGCTCCTCATCAGGTGAGGGAAGGATTGCAGTAATCCGACACCTAGCCGTCTCTGGAGTCCTCACTTGGCAGGAACATCCATTACCGGATTAGTCACTTAGTCACATATTATAATAAGCGGCCAGTCCAGACAGCGGCGGCATCTCGGCTAGTAAACAACCATCAGAGACCCAGCAATCAGCTTCCAGAGAGAAGCTTCTTATGGGAGAAAGGGAGGGAGGGAGAGGGAGAGAGAGAGAGAGAGGGAGGGAGAGAGGGAGAGAGAGTGAGTTATTTGGTTCTCAGATTTGCTCGGCTTGTGGGGGGCTCAGACAGGGCGCTCTGAGCCAAAGTCCATGCGTCCAATGTCCTGTACTACACTCCATCAGCTGCTTCCTCATTCTTCTAAGCTTCAGCTGGCAGAAAATGTGTGTCACCGGGTCCACAAGTGGCCATTGTTGGAAACGTAGGCCGATAAAGTGGGTAAGCAGGAGCATGAGGAAATGAATGACCTCACCTCAGTTGAGTAACTTGACCCGCCACAATCGGGTTCACGCATTCCCAGCCAGATTTATTGGCACTCTCCTGCAAATCATTCTGGAAGGTTTACGTCCCTTTAGTGTTACACTGCTGCATTGTCTGCTTGCTGTATTGTTTTGGTTATACATCCCATTCACACCACTGTTACACTGCTGAGTTTTTCTGTTTATCGTGATGTTTCTGTCAACCCCTTGCACTTTGTTCAGTGCTGCTAACCGCCTTCTGTGCAATAATCATACTTCTGGTGCAATACTCATCATGCTGGAAGGTTTACGTCGCGTCCACAATGTGCTGTTACATTACTTTACCATTACATTGTTGTGGTGTCTATTTGTTGTGTTGTCTGTGTTGCTTCTGTCCTAACCTGCGCTCTGTTGAATTGGGCTGTGGAGCGATGGAGCGGAAGATGATCCAGACATGATGCAGAGTTAATCATTCAACACAAGTACCTGACTTCACTAATGCTTTTGTGCAATCAAATCCTCACAGCAATGCTCCCACATCTGTACTAAGGCTGTCACTGCACTCGTCCTATTAACACGCTCAAAGTCTGGAGAAATGCTGGTGAAGCAGGTGTCTGTACAGCTGGTGGCCTGGTGGTCAGGGAGTTGCCTCTGCAATTGGAAGGTTGTGGGGTCGAATCCCAGGGCGTCCAGTGGCACCACTGAGGTACCCTTGAGTGAGGTACCGTCCCCACACACTGCTCCTTAGGCGCTGTGTCGCTGCCCACCCACTGCTTCACTTGGTGAATGGGTTAAATGCAGAGAATGAATTGCACTGTTAACACTGTATGTTGTGCTGTTGAGCGTTCACGTGTGACTATAAGGGGCCACTATTCAGCTGACTCCTGATGTAACCCAGGTGAGTGTGTTCATCCTCAGGTGAACAACAAGGTCCCCACCATTTATCCCAGAAGCTCATCCTCATCCTTTCCTGCCATCAGGTTTTTACGCCCACACACCTCCTGTTTGGAGCCACCGTCCAGCTCCTGAGAGGATTGGTCGTTATCTTTTCCGGCTGGTTTCTGAGAGCGGCATAGTTTGCCTACAAGACTCAGCCACCCTCACTCTTTCTCTCTTTGTGTCCGTCTCTCTCTCTTGTTCTCTCTCTCTCTCTCTCTCTCTCTCTCTCTCTCTCTCTGTGTCTCTCCCCCCAGCACTTACTCATCAACAGCTGTGACCTCAAAACCTTTTTTTTGCTCCTCATGCTCGGAAGAGCCAGCCTTTTTCCTGTAAATCTGCCCAGACATAATGGAGACGGCCACACGGAGGGACAGCAGCTCCGTACCTGGCGGAAGTAAAGGCGTACAGCAGCTCCGTACTTGGCGTGCCCCCCTGACCCTACAACTGCTAGCCTTTACCGCCCCGAGCCTCCAGGCCCACAAATGCACCCTGCACTAATGAAGCAGCAGCGCTGGCTAGCGTCCTTCACACAAATGCAGAAGCTTTTGAAGAGCGTGGGCGGCAGAGGATGGTCAAACTTTCCAGAAAGGAAACTGAGCAATTCAGCCAGAAGGCCTGGAGAGGGGTTTTTTCTTTTTATTAGCTGCCCCGGCCTGCTAACTTATTGAATCATCTTCACTTCCACAACACTTACATTCACTGACCACACACCCAACGTCACTGATGCTTTTAATAACTGCTGGATATATCATTCATAGACACTAAAAGGAAACGTAAGGTGTTTTTGAGGGACAAGGCCAGTTAATAATAGACATATTTCAGTTCTGAAATATATGTTTTTAGAGTCATTTCCTGTTCTGTCTCAGAACATCCTGAAACAAAATAGGACTCATTCAGGAAGCTGATTCTAACTTCCGTCTGGGAATTTAGTTTATTAGAACTTCACTCTCTAATTTAGTCGCTCTGGCTAAAAGCGTAATTTTATTAGAACTTCATTTTGGAGGATGATTTTGTAAGAATTGAATTCTTGACATTATTGTTATATTGACATTATTGTAACTTACGGATATACAGAACTTTATTCTAGATATTATTTTTATTAGAACTTAATTCTGAATATACAGGTTTTGTAGAACTTTATTCTAGATGTTAATTTTATCAGAGCGTCATTCTCTATATTAACAGAACCCTATTAGGGGTGTTAATTGTTGTTAGAACGCAATTCTGGATACACAGGTTTGTTTAGAACTTTATTCTAGATATTAATTGTATTAGAACTGAATTCTGAATATACAGTTTTTTAAAAACCTTATTCTAGATATTAATTTTATTAGAGTGTTATTCCAGATCAGTTCATTTTATCAGAGCACCGTTCTCTATATTAATAGAAGGGCTGGTAATTGTTATTAGAACTTCATTGTGGATATAAAAAGTTTTTACAACTTTATTCTAGATATTAATTTTATTAGTGTGTCATTCTGGATATTAATTGTTATTAGAAATTCATTGTGAAGGTTCATTTTACTAGAACATCATTCTGGATATTAATTTGATTAGAACCTCATTCCACATATAATTTTTTAGAACTACATTTTGAAAATGAATTTTATTAGAACTTCACTCTGAATATTAATTTTATTATCATTACATCATTATATTTTAAACTGTATTATTAAGCAGTTGAGACTGTTGGAGAGTGCAACATCACGTTAGCATTTTATTTCTAGTGGTGGAGCAGAAAGGTCCTCGTTTCATAGCTGGGATGATGGATGTTGGAGGGAGGCGCAGAAAAAAGAGTGTTTAAAGTCTCTTTGGCCCGGGTGGCTTGTAAAAGCACATTACTCACAGGAAGTGATTTACTTTAATAAAGATTATAATCTATTCCACATTCGTCTCTGGGCCGGTTATCTGCACATCACACACACTTTCGAAGAGAGGAGGAATGAGAGACACAGTGGTGCCAGGATTAGCTTTTAAAAGGATGACTCAGCAAGAACGACACAAGCACAACTCCACAGGTTCTTCTGGACAAAAGTATTGGGACACCTGACCATTACACCAACAGAGACTTTCATGACATTGCATTCAAATCCAGAGACTTTAATATGAAGTTGGTCCCCCTTTGCAGCTATAATAGCTTCCACGCTTCTTGGAAGGCTTTCCACAAGAGTTTGGAGTTTCTGTGGGAATTTGTGTCCATTCATTCTGTAGAGCTTTTATGAGGTCAGGCACTGATGTTGGATGAGAAGGTCTGGCTCACAAACTCCGTTCCAGTTCATCCTTTGATTTGAGGACATCATACACTTTATACACACTCACTCGATTACTAACCAATGAAAGTTCACAATATGGGTTTATAACTGGCCTATAAGACTAAAGCCCATCTGTTTCTACAATTTTTTTGGTGAGGTTTGTCTGGTCGAGAGCCTGTTCAGGGTGTTTCTGTCTTTTGCTCTATGATCTAAGCGGATCAGATCATGGATGGATGTCTGGTCCAGCTAGCCCAGAAGTATGTTTCTCCATATGCTTTCGTTCCAAATTACTTTCAGCAATTTTTTTTTAACTCTGTTCATTATTTTATTGAACAAATTATTTTGCCAGTCATTTTTTATTTCAGGGCATCATTCAAAACATGATCATTTCATTTAATGCTCATAGGTCCGAAGTTGTCCAGCATTCTGTAGTGGGTTTCAGTGGGAAAAATAAGCCTGTTCAGAAATCTCTTCTTCTGCATTTTGTGGTCAACAAAAAAGTTCCAATCATTTTTGCCGTACCAACAGCTGCCTAACAGTGCTGCAAACTGAGCTGAACTGAAATCACAAGACTGGCAAGCTATTCCAAATCTTTGGCGACCTCCAGGAAAATTGGTTAGGGAAAATGTATTGAATTAGACATTTGGATTGGGATGGAACTGGCTTAAATTTTCCACAGAGAAAGGAACTCAGACATGTATGAAGTTGGGGTGCCAAGGGGACCACAGCTCTCCTAAAAGTTTGAGCACCTGTTTAATTGCAAATGCGAAAAATACACAATATGGACCAAAGTATTGGGACACCTGTTACCTCCAGTGAAGGGCTTAATCTTAATGCTCCAGCAGACCAAGACATTTCAGACATGCTTTCCACTTTGTGGACCCAGTTTGGGGAAGAACCTTTTCTATTCCAGCATGACTGTGTCCCAGAGCACAAAGCAGCTCCATAAAGACAAGGCTGGAGGAGTTCAGTGTGGAAGAACTTGACTGGCCACACAGAGTCCTGACCTCAACCCCATCTAATCCCCATCCAATCCAATCCAACACCTTTCGGATGAACTGGAACGGAGATTGTGAACCAGACCTTCTCGTCCAACATCAGTGCCTGACCTCATAAATGCTCTAAAAGACTTCCAAGAAGAGTGGAAGCTGTTATAGATGCAAAGGAATCAACTCCATATTAACGTCTATGTACTTGAAAGCAATGTCATTAAAGATCTCGTTGGTGTAATGGTCAGGTGCTCTAATACTTTTGTCCATGTACGGTAGGTGGGGTGGTGGGTGAGGAAGGTGAAACGTATTGGTTACTAGTTATTACTTATCTATTCCTGACCTTTGACACATATAGATGTAGCCAAACTTTTTGGGCAAAACACACTGTAATTAAGGAGTGAAGAAGAAGACTTTTGTTTTTTCAGTGAGATTATATGATGTCTTGATATGACCAGTGATATGAAATAACATGGAAAAGGTCCTTTTTGATTTCTAGACTAGACATCAATATCCGGATCAGGCCTAGTCCTGGATTACAGTTTGTTTTTAGTGGAGATTCCCCCTTCAGAATGCGGTGTGGTTTAGAATGAGGCTTCCTCCTTGTCTGAGAATCTAAATTTGCATTACTGACCCAGCAACACTAACCACAGACTCCATGTTTAAGTTTGAGAAAGTTAGTCCATTCCCACACCTGACATTTCCTTCAGTGAGCATTTATGTTATGTATGAAGAAGATGCAAACAGGAGATACTGCGGCATCAGAGCCAGATCTGTCAGACTGAGGGACAGTTTTGACCCCCAGGCTGTCAGGCTGCCCCCCAGTACCCTCCCT
>JBBPCY010087478.1:0-23604 GCA_037974405.1 Brachyalestes nurse
GGTGGGGGCCTGGTTATGGAGAGCTTTGAAGGTGAGGAGGAGGATTTTGAACTGTATGCGATGGGTACTAGGAAGCCAGTGGAGGTTTTAGGGGATGGGAGTGATGTGATCTCTTAGTCAGAAGTGCGTGAGAAGACATTATCATGTATATGATGCAGGCAATAAGAAGGATTCAAGGCTGGTATTTTATGACACTGTGTTCAGATTAGGAGTCCTTCATTAAAATTTGAAAAGACAAATAAGCTAAAAGTTTAGTACATATAAATACATGTTCTTTTATTGACAGAAGTGAGGGTTAGGCAACTTTCTGATGGGCCAAATAAAATGAGTAACACTGGATGGTCAATGCCACGGTACCTGTGGCTCACAGGTACGTTTAACACAGCTCATCCCGATCCCCTGACTTTGTGATGTTTACCCGGCATCCACACTCTCTACCCTAGCCCTTTCCCCTTGTTTGCTCTGTATGGAATTTGTATTTCAGTTCCAATTTCAGTGCCTTCTTTTGTTGCTTTGTATCCTTCAGTTACTCGCACATATTCTTTCAGTGCCTCATCCGTTTCACGACTTTCGTCATTAGGTAGTCCTGTCAAACACGGCTTTGGTTGTGTTTGTACAACATCCATCTTAAAGAAAAGTTTTGTTCATCGTTCCACAAAGTTCCACAAGGATGATTTCGTTATAGCTTCGCTGATATGTAATTATACAAATGCATTCCTTCTGCAAGTCAAGATCTGTTGAAAGGCTAATAAACTCATTGTCAAATATTTTTTCTTTTCAATTTCAGAGAAGCATATCCATGCTTTTGTTAGAAGGAAATTTAGTTTTTGTAAATCTCTTGGGTGAGTGTCCCAGAAATCAGTCTTGGCCATTATAAAACAATTTACCAATCAACATGAGGAAAGTAAGTCTCTGTTAAGATCACCCAAAGGGATTTGTATCCCAAAACATATGAGTGAAAGGAACTTTATTGACATATATGTTTTTAATGAATAGATAAGTTATGTCAAATCATTGGGTTTTTATTTGTGTTATTAATTAAAAGTACATTACTAGGAAATGTACTGAAAGAACAATGCTTAACTGATTTTGCAGGTTTCCTAGTGGTCACTACATTTATAAATGTACTGTATATAATCTAGAGATATTGACAGAATCTGATCAAGTACATTACCTCAATTTGTGAAACATAATAAAAAAAATAAAATTGCATGTAATTTGGCTGTTGTCAAAGGGGTTAAGCGCTATTTCAGCTTGTAAGTTTTGAGAGCTAGTATTACATGGTAAACTTAGGTGCATTTCTGACATATGCAGATACAGTTTTTTTTTTTATAATGCCTGCCCCATTGACCTAATTCTCTGACTTCACCTTATGCTATAAGACACAGATATGTTCTTTTATAGAGAGTCTTTTGTTCAGTTCACTGCAGCTCACTACAGGCCTCACAATATATTATGATACTTAAACAAAATCAATTAGATTTTTTTTTGTTATTTTTTTGTCATTATTTGTTATTTTATGCTTCCTCTATCCTAGTATTAGGAGGCAGTTTCTGTGAATTATTCCTAGATTTTCAAATATTTTCTCCTACTTCGGTAAGATAGAGAAATTGTGGAGCAGACAAACGAACATTCTGCATGTTTTGTGTGTGTGCATGTACAAGCAGGTGTTGACTGGTTCATGACTCTGTTTATGTGTAGCCTAAATGTGCCTGTAGGTACAGACAAGCTAAATTGCTGATGTAAACAGATTGTGGTCAGGGAAGGGGAATTTCAGAAATTTCTGATTTCTTTTCATAGCTGACAGCCATTATACACCCACATGCAATGTCAGTGCTAATTTTGTGCTGAGAGATATTGATGAAAATCAAGATTTAATATAAGTTGAACGCAGGGTTACTGAGTACTGCTACTGTATACTAAAATACCTTCTTATGATCCTGACATGGCTGCTTTGTTTTGTATCTGTATCTATTAAAAATGCAGTAACCTTTAATCAGTAGGAAGGTAATTTGTTTCAGAAACAATACCGATAAAACATCAAGACTATAGAAACAATAGGGGGCAGGAGTGATTGTCCAAGATACAGAGAAGCTTCTTTAGCACCTAACCATATAACTGTCAACAGAATCTGTTTCACAAGATTTTTCCATTTAGCTCACACTTAAAATATGTGGTTCCTCAACCACCTGGTTTATGTATGAATGGATTTCTTTGGCATTGCTTTGGTGACTACCAGGAACAGAGATGCCAACTTTTTTCATTGCTGTTATGTTTTTTTTTTCTTTTTGTGGCAGCATCGATTTTGGTATAGCAGGCTGCCAAGAAAAAAATGTTACTAGCAGAAACACAGTATTTGGACATTCAGTTAAAAGCCTTGACTGCTATTGCATGTGTAATGGTTATTACATAAGCTTTTTAAATTCACTTTTCAAGAGTGCCACTTGAGTACACAACATTCTGTTCCATCCAAAATACAGCTGGCCAGCAAGAGCAGACCTGCCCTATTTAGTGAGTGAGATCAAGCCACTCTGATGGACAAAAATGGAGATGGAAAGCTGCAGAGAAAGAAAGACTGGTAAGGAGAGAATAACGTGAAAAGAACTGAAAGAGCACCATGACAAAGTTTTATGCATGCATGTTAGTCGCAGTGCATGGGGACTAAGATAAAAAAAATATTTATGCATTCACCTTATTCCCGATAGCTGTAATTGAGAAGCGGATACAGAGCGTGTCTATGTGTGTGCACATGTGCGTGTCAGTAAATGAGTAGGGTGTGTTTTCTTGAGAACAGCCTGTATGTTGTGACATGGAATTTAGTTACCCTGTGTGTGTGTGTCTGTGGGTGTGTGTGAGTGTGTTTGTGAGGGTATGGCGTGCTCTATTTATCCGCACAAACGTGACTGAACCTGAATTCACCAGCATACTGGCAGTGCATTTTGTTCATATTCACATTGCTGGTGCAGTGATGGTTTTTGCAGAATCTGCAGTAGCATACTGCTGGGAGCCTTTTGAAGCTCAGCAATGCTTTATGCTTGACACAGTTGACACTAATCATATGAGAGAGATGTTGCTGGCTTGAGGTTTTTGTGTGAGAGAAATAGAAGGCCTTGTATTGACTGCCTTATGTTCACACCGGGAGCAGAAAGAGCATCAAAGCAGTCAGAAGACATTCATTTGTCTGTGCATGCCAGCACCTATCTGGGGCGAGCAGCTTTGCGACCATTGGAGGCGCTCTTGAGCAATGGGCGTCAATATATAGTTGAAATCTGGGTGACTTTATAATAATGAAGTCATGATAATGAAGTCACCCGATTTGACAGCAACCAAACGAATGTTAGAAGTGCTCCATTCAAGGGAATCCCTTTTACTTTGAACATTTACAGCATTTGGAAGACATTATCCAGAGCAAAGTATACGGGTGCTTTGTAGTCCACAAGAAAACATGGCCTTCACACTAGTACAGTTCAATTCAGTGCTGTTTAAATAGAACAATGTTGTCATAAAGCAGCTTTACACAATCTATGAGCCCCTAGTGAGCAAGTGTTTTAGGTTCTATACTGTTTTGTGACTGCACCAGAGCTGAAGATCTTTGCCTGAACCCGATGGGTTCGGTCAGGTTCGGGGTTCATTTTAAATCATTTTACACGGGCTCGGGCCGGGCTCAGGTTTGCGCAGTAAGTGTGCGATCAGGTGACGCGTTTCGATTAGAAAGATGCGAAAATGGATGCTGAGGAGGTGAAACGGAGGCTAGACTCTGGCAATTATGTTTTGGTTGCATCCCGACCACTAGCAGCAGCAGAGAAAAGCTGTTCAGTGCTGGACGCACCATCAGTGAGCGCAGGGCGGCTGGATTCAATCATTTTCCTCCACAAAAACATGTAGCCTAATCTTGGTGAGTAAATGTTTTTCAAAGTATAACTAAATATTAATTTAGTCTTAAATGCATAATGCTGACAGAGTATGTAGGCTAATGTTGCCATTATTCTTTTATTAAATTTCAGCTGCTGTTTACCATCGCATTGAGGCCGGATTGTGGTGAGAAGTGGCAAAGCAAATCCCACGGAGCCTTTATCTTAATTTCATTATTGCCGAATACCCATCTTAATTTAGAATTTATTTTAATTTTATTTGTTAAGAAAGACTTTTTATCGGCGCGTTGACCTATTTGGCTAGGTGTATGCCTAAGCCTATTTAGAGCGCTGAGATGTTACGACGTTTACAGACGACTTATTTTATTTCTTTGTTCCAAGTTCCAAGTGGCCTATAGCCTACATCAGTCATGAATAAAAGATGTTAAAAATGTATTAAGGACTCATTCTTGACAAAAGGCAAAAGAGCTGTGTGCGTGTGCACATTTGAGTAATGTCGGGCTGTCAATCAAAATGTACTTGTCGGTCTCGATTACAGCTCAGGCCCGATTACAGCTCTAGACTGCACTATACAGCAGATAGTGTTTTCAGTGACCTTTTGCAAAAAAATACACTCTATGTATGTTACGCTGCACATTCTCTCTCAATGCAGGCACAGCAGCCGGGTCTTTATTACTTAAACGAAGTCTGCCGCGAGCCAATATAGCTGACATAGTGGGAGAAATATGTAAAATATACTCAAGGTATTAAGGCTTGTTCTGTTTGTTCATTGTGTTGAATAACTGTATTGCGAACACTGAGAACAAACTGTCACATTTTTGAGTTGTCGACATGAGACTTGCTTTGACTTTCACTTCTCACTCTCAAAGGTTTGTGCGTTGAGGTATAGCCTCAAAAGTTTGCAGTATTATTTAAAGACCACATTTTCATCCTGGATAATGTGTCACTTTGGCTCAAACTGTAAAAGGCTGATCCGCTGACATGTTTCCTGAAAGGTTCCTTTTATGATTTAGAAAGGTTTTACAAGTTTAAAGATAAAGATTTTTATAAATGTTATTAGAAACTTCTACTTTGTAATTCCACTGGTCTTTTTAATAACAATCAAGTTCCAGTCACCACTACAATTTATTTTTAAATAAGTATCTCTGTGAGTATGACAATCATTCCATGCCAGTGTCTGTTAAATTCCTACAAAAGCACCTCATTCTGCTTTATGAGGTACTGATTAGTGATCACCTGAATCAAATCTTATTTAACGAGGAAAAGTATAAAAAACATTGCTGTAATCAACACTCTCCTCTTGCAATGTGGCCAGCTGGATGGCTACTAGAAATTTCCAAGACAGCAGTACACAAGAACAAGCAACAGGCACTTGGGACAACAAAACTATAACCTAGCAGAGGGTGAAAACAAATCAGCACTGAGAGGGATGACCGCAAACTTATTTGAATGTCACTCAACAACCGTAGACTAACATCAAGTGACCTTCAAACAAAGTGGCAAATAGAGGTTGGGGTGAAGGGCATGGCAAGAACAGTTTGAAACAGGTTCCTACAGGCTGGGCTGATGTCATGCAAAGCCAGAAAAAAGGCCTTCATTGGTGAGAAGCGAAGAAGAGTCAGGCAGAGGTTTGCTAAAGACTTGTAGTAAGGTCGTCCTCTCTGATTAGACCGATTTTCAGCTTTGTCCAATACTTGGTCGTTTTATGGGCACCAAGGACAGATCAGTGGTAGAAGAGGAGTCCAGAATGCTTGTAGTGTGTACTGGAACCAAGGGTTCCATCTGCATATCTGTGGACTTCACAATCTGGACCCCAGGAGGTTAAAGTGTCCTCCAGTTGATCACCGGCTGATGCACAGAGAACCAGCACCAGGGGGTTAGGAGGAGAATGAATCAAATAGATCTGGAGAGATTCAGTATGCTCTTTGGAAAAGACCAGAGTGAGGGGCTCAGTTATGTAGTCTAATGTGCCAGGGAACACGTCATATGACCTATGGGATACCCAAGGAGTGCTGTCCAGGAGGTTGTGGGGTGAGGAAGATCAGGACAAGAATACCAGTAAGGATAGTTGATTTACTGCGGTGGCCTTTTCTTGCGTACCCTGTAGGTGGCCCTGGTCTCCTTGTGGTCATTGGTTATTCACCTTCCAATCTGTTCAGGATGCTCAGAGATGCCCTTGTTGACCACAGTAAATCGAAAGGCCCAACTGGACTCTCCATTCTCTCTCCCCCACAGCGAGGCAGGACCGGCCCAGTTGCATGGGTTCCTCAGCCATTCATTTTTGGGAGGTAGTAGCTGGTGCTGATCGTAAAGGAGGAGGAATGCAGTGCACAGGAGGAGAGTGTGTACATCGTTCTGTGCACCATTCTCACAGAAACAGATCTAGACTTGTGGTCAGGGCAACTAATGAATCCAAATTGTTACACCAGTCTATTAATGAGCTCATCTTTAATTGAGTCACGCAGCCCCTGGTAAAAAACAGTCATGAGTGCCTCCATATCCCCCCTGCACTGTGCAGTGAGTGTATAAAATTCAGTGGTTTAGACTGCTACGCTTCTTTCTGTTCAACCGTCTTCAACCTTTCCGTCAGCCAGAGCACCATTCCCACCTGCTTGGTGTCAACAACCTGGTGTTCATCTGGGATCTTGAAGTGGAGAGGGTGAGCAGCACACGGCTGGTCAAGAAGGCTCAACAGTGGCTGTACCTCCTGAGGAGGCTGAGGAAATTCAGTATGTCAGCCAGGATCCTCAGCAGCTTCTAGAGCTGCATTGTGGAGAGCACATTGACCAGCTGCATCACAGCGTGGTATGACAGCACTTCTGCAGAGAGTCAGGACTCCGCTGCCCTCTTTGCAGAGTATCTACCACTGCAGAGTCCAGAGGAGAGCTGCCTCCATCCCGAAAGACCCCACACACCCCCAACACACCCTCGGGACGAAGGTTCTGAAGTGTGAAATCTAGAACCTCCCGAATCAACAACTCCTTCTTCGCCACCGCCATCAGACTCCTTAACAGCTGACAGGAGTGTAATTAATGGACATCACCTACCTCATATTGTAATTCTTGCACTAAACTCCTTTGCACATCCCTTTCATCTACCTCACACTGTAATTTTGCATATCTACCTCACACTGTAATTTTGGATATTAAGCTCTTTTGCACATTTCCTTCGATTTGCAAATGCACAGTTAATATTTCTCTACATGTGCAAATTATACTTCAAGTATTTACTAACATTTATATAAAAACTCATAACTCTTATCTCCGCATTTGTGTGGAGACCAAATAATTTAATTTTACAGAGAAATGTGCTTTCTACTGTACGTTTTTTGAATCTTCTTTGTTCCTGTGTCAAGGTCATGAGCTGGCAACCAAAATCACACTGAGAGGCCCCAGGGTCAAAGACCTTATGGTTGGCATGCAGAAATCTGTCACTGCTTTAACAGTCTGGATGATCCTGCTCCCACAAGGCAGAGGCCTATTCTAATGCATTTTAGTGATGACATTTGTCACCTTGGCCCACTCTGAGGTGAAGGCATTGTGTTGCAGTTCAAACACCAGACTGCACTGTTTGACAAAACCTTGACAGGCTTTTGAGTGCCCTTAGAAGGGCTGAGATGGTGAAAACAATCAGATCAAAGCAACAGAGGTGGAGGCCGATACAGGAGCAGGTGAAAGTGACACATTTAGAGGAACAGCTGCTGCTTGTTGGGAGGCTTGTTGGCATTCTTGTTGTAGGTCCTGAATGGTCCAAAGCCAGCAAAAACAGTACACAAACATTCAGAGGATAATCTACAAGCAGTAACGATAGCAAAGGTGGTCAGCAACAACAAACAATCCCAGAAAAATCCAAAGCTATATTCAGCACACAGAAAAAATGTAAAACTAGAATAAACCCACCAAAGGAAACATGGGTAGTCCTGTGTTAACAAAACTCTGTCCTAAAGAGCCTCAGAGGGACTCTTCTATTGCAAACAAGACCTGAGTGAAGTCTATTTGTCACATCGTCCTCACATTCAAAATGACAGAATGTTCAGCTTCCTCTGGGCTCCCGGCAAGCACTGTGTCCCGTGGTTGCCCCCTGGCGGTCAGGAGGAGGTGGTGTGACAACTATAAATAAATACCACTGATGTAATCTACCTGGCAAATCCAATCCAATACATTACCACAAACAGTGGTTTGTAGTTCATATTTTAAGTTATTGCACATAACAGTCACACAAGTAGTGATTCCACATGATAATACTATTGCACATAATTAAGCTATTCCAAAATGATAATCATCTTGCACACAGTAAATGATTGCATATCGCAGTCTAGCAGGGTATCACACAGCTTAATGTGTGTGTGTGTGTGTGTGTGTGTGTGTGTGTGTGTTTGTGTGTTTGTGTGTATGTGTGTGTGTGTGGCACAGGGAGCAGTAACGGAGTCGGATAGCAGAAGAAGGCTGCTAAATGCTGATAGTGCTTTTGCATGTGATGTGTGAGAGTAAGGTTGCACATAGTCACACAATAAATACAAAGTCTATTAAAGTCCAAAAACACAAAAAATGCAAGGTGTAGTCTAAGTTAAATAATGATGATAACAGGAGGGAAACATTTATATCCAGGCTACAGTCGTGGTCAAGAAAATGAAATAGAACCAGAAGATAAATGAAAAAGGCTCAGAAACGTAGCAAGAATGCATGGGACTTTGCACGAGAAAGTCCATGCATTTGTGTTCTTTCTATGTAGTTCATTACAAATTATTCTATTGAAGGTGACTGTGTGCTCAGAACACAGGTGAAATTATGTCCTACATATCTATAAGCTATAAAGTGATAAGGTTCTTATATTCCAAGCAGAAAGTTTCCAGTTCAAACCCTTATTTTGAACAAAGGCTGAACAGTCTTTCTAAAGATATTTAGATTAGGATTAGGTAGGATATGATTTCAAATCCAAACTTAACTCTCTTCTTTTTCCTACTTTCTTTCTTCTTCATCATCTCCCTTTCCTCTTTGTTTTTCCTACTCTGTTTTCATCTTACCTCTTCTTCTCATTTTCTCTTTTTCTCCTTCTCCTTGTTCCTTTTCTTCTTGTCCCCTCTTCTTGGTCTTTTTCGTCTTGGTCTGCTACTTCTCTATTTTTATTGTCTTCTACTTCCTCGTCTTCATTTTCTTCTATGCCAGAGCAGCAAAATGATATATCTATTTATTTTAATGAGTTTCGGTGAGCCATGTTCAAAGCTGTTGTATCAGTGTGCTCTGAAATCCTTTTTTAAGTAAGTCACTGGCCTCCTCATGTACTCCTTGCATCATAGACTTTAGCTGACTAGTGATACACTGTAGCCTCCCACTGTATATATTTTGTACTTTAAAATTGTACCTACTTAAAATCATGGTCAGTTATAAAATGTAAGTAGTGATTTTGGGAATGAGTATTCATATACTCATTTGGAAATACCGTTGGATATTTGAAGCCTGTAAAATTCAGGCCAGTCTTATAATATATAATATAATATAATTTGATTACCAGTGATAATTGTTATTTAAATGCACTCCAGCCCAAAATTTTCCAAAAAATGTGTTTGCTCTTTCTTTTTATGTGTTGTTTTGTATTGCACCATGGTCCTGGAGGAAAATTGTTTTATTTCACTTTGTATTTTGTAGATGGTTGAAATGACACCTACACACTTACTCGACTAGCTGACCTGACATGTTCGACTAGCTGAACTGTGAAGTGACATTGACATTGACAGCTCCCTCAGTAATAATAGTTCTAAGTCTCATCACTTTAATGCAGTGGTCCTAATGGCCCTCTAGACCACCCACATTTTAGCGCCATCCATATGCAGCGTCATGCTGAGTTTAGTTGGAGCAACAGAACTGTGTGTTCTTTTTGTTTTTTGCGTATATCTGGTCGCATAATGCTAAAATGAACATTCTGTCTGGAATCTTTCAATCCAGATTATGTGTAAAAATATGTATAAATGCTTTATTCCATGTATTCTATTGGCCTTTATTCTGAATTGGCCAGTCCCAAACAATATGTTACTGAAGCTACCCTTGTAGAATTAGTCAAACTTGAGTAGGGCTACAGGTGGACCTGTACAATTCAGCATTGAGTAAGTTAAAACTTAGTAATTTATGTCCATAAAATCTATTGTAAATGAAATGTTTAAAGTAAACTTATCCTTGGTGAATGGGTTAAAAGCAGAAAAAGAATTTCACATCGTTCACACTGCATGCTGTGATGTGTTCATGCATTACTATAAGGGATCATTTCACTTCACTTCTGTCTCTCTCTCTCTCTCCCTCTCTCTCTCCTTCTGCCACTATTGCATGCATTGGGTAACCCAAACAACTGATTTGAAAAGAACAGAGTGTCTATCACTGTACATATCAGACTTTGAAAACTCACACAGATGTTTTTATTCATCAGAACTTCATACATATGACCGCAGGCACAGACAAAGGTGGATTCTGTTACATTGTGAAAAATGGGACATATGCCACTGGGGCTTGACTGATCTGATCATTTTCAACTCTGTTATGTCTGACTCTTTTTGAGATAACGTGCTCACGTGGTTTGCGGCAAGACAGCTATGTGCCCTGTTTATCCTTATCTTCTACCAGTCTTTTTGACTGCAGTGGGGCACTGGTTGTTCCATGTAAATTGAATGTGTGCAATTTACTTGGAACTATAATTCGTTTTTTACTGATCCATTAGGTCTGGTAAAGTCTTAAAACAGATTTAAAATGAATGGGATATCCAGTTGGCACCAAGGTCTGAGTAGATTGGATGGCCTTCCCTCTCCACTAATCACTAAGTGCCCTGCTGGCCAACGCAGGCGTCTTTTATTACTTTTTAAGAAACTGTTTGAAAGACACAGACACTGGGGACACTGGATATTAGCCCATTCTTTGACATCTAAATTTCAGCTGATTCTGCTCAGAGCTCTGAGGACAAAATGAGCAAACAGAATAAAGTACAGGGGCCACCATGAGCTTTGAACTGAAAGACAGCGTTCATCTTAAAACATTGATTGTATTTGTATAATTAGAATTACCTAGGACTTTATTAACAGAAAACTGTCCGGGAACAAACAGAAAAGACTGAAAAGAACAAAGAAAAGAAAGAGCAGTTCATGGAGCTAGTGCCATCCAGTTCGTGGTGATCATATGGATTGTGTTTCTTTAGAATATGAGGTCATCTGAATAAAAAAAAAACACATGATAATGTCCACAGGATTATGTTCACTGTATGTAAAATGATATAGGATAATTCCCAATTAAGATTGAGAGCAACTTTATACCTGTTGGGATGCTGTACAAAAATAAAAAAAATATGTTCACTGGCATAAACTAACAGAATATGCTATTGAACATACTATTATTTCATGTTTTGCCATCATGAAAGTGAACTATGACTTTTAGAACAGGAGTGTCAAATATTATGTACAAAGTGCCGTGTTACTGCAGATCTTTCTTGTAAATAAGCAGGAACTCTTCCAATCAGCTGATTGAAGATAGTGGATCAAGTGGAATCAGGTGTGCTCCTGACTGGTTCAAACAAAAACCTGCAGCCACATTGACCCTTTGTTGACACCCTTGTTTTAGAACCGAGTGTCTAAGGCCATCATAGAAAATAGTCAGGATAAGGATGGTGAAAGAAACTAGGAAGCCAAACAAAACAGGAAAAAAGAGACACAGAAAGGACAAAAATCAAACTAATAAAAGCAGATAACGTTCTTGTTTAACCAGGATGCCATCAAAAATTGATCCCAGGAAGAACTTTTTGAAGAATTCAATATATATGGACAAAGAAATAAAACTTACATTTGTTTTGTTAGACATTCTTTGGTCTTTTGCAAAGTTAACTAAACACTTTGTTTATATCATTAGGCAACTAGTCAGTGGCAATAAGAAAAGGCTTTTTTCAACTGGATAATTATGACAGCCTTATTCATGAATATATTTCCAAGTTTTCCAAACTAAGCTGTTGTGTCCACCAGGGAGCGACTCCCTTTAGTTGGGTAGGATAAATTGAGGTGAAACATATCATGGCTTAAACATATCATTATGTATGTGTGTGTGTGTGTGTGTATTCTATTTATATTTATACAAATATTTTGCATTGATAAATGTTTGTTTGTCTTTCACAGGAGTGTAACTGTGTAGGCACTGCCAGATGTAACTGTGATGGTGTCAAAGGCACTAAGGTATGTATTATATCATTCTAAGACTGTACTGACTGTACAGAGTTATTGAACAGGTGGCACAAGGTACCTGAGCTTGGTGTTCATCCTGATTGAGGATGACTTGTAATATCAGATTGGTTTAATTTATTTGACTGATATTTAACAAACCTTCAGAGCAGAAAAGCTTTTTACCAAATCATCTTAAATGCTGCCTAGCTGCAATCCTGTAGTTTGTGTACTACGCTAGGCATACCAAAATAGCTGGTCCCTTTCTTTTAACTGAGTTATGTATTTAACATCTGTTTAGCTTTGTGATGGCTTACTTTGAGCTCCTTGGGAACACTAGACATCCCAGATTGTGAGTATTAAATTGCCTGTGGGAACCGCTGTGTAGCAGGAGCAGTTAGTGGGAGTCTTGCATGTGATTTAGAAAATATTATTACACAAACTTGTACAGGGAGATGGAAAAAACTGTTTAAATGAGGTTTGCAAACTGTTCTCAATAGCTGTGACAGGTTATGATCTCAAAGAATCGCTAAATGAAATATTAGCTGTAGTTTGTTAGCCAAAATGGTCAAGAGCAGCTGTGATCAGAGTCCTAAACTGCATTTGCTAAGCTAGCTGACAACAAATTAGGTGCTATAATGGTAATAAAATGTTTCACATTGAGAGCACATTGATTTTTGCTGCCACTTAATTTTGTGCTCCAGATATTAGTCTTTGTCTTCTAAATTAGTGTCAAAGCACTAATTTGTCAGAATCCCAAATTTGTAAGCCGCAGAATCCCTGCCTTTGAAAATAGATAACACCTGAGAGATAACTGACCACTAAATTCATCTTGTGTGAGAATGATCAGGAAAGTGGCAGGATCTCCATCAAGACAACTTGGCCTGACAGAACATCAGCTCTCAAGATAAACAGGGAAAAAAGGGCTGCAGAATATATCATTCGTTCACCATTGTAAATGTTCAGTTTTTCCAAAGGCTTTAATATGGAAATGAGCTCTCTAATAAATTAACTGTTTTAGAATAATAAGTAACTTTGAACGTTTGAAGATGGACAGAATAGTTTCTGGGGGTTTCTGTGGATAATATGTCAAGGCATTCACGTGTACCAATGAATGAAGCTCTAAATAAAGCCTGAATTTTGCTCTAAATAAAGCATAAAAGTGATCTTGTAAAGCCAGACAAACAATTAGCTCAATTTTATTTAATCATTTATTGAAAAAAATATGACAATGTGACTTTTTCTAATTTTGTTCTGTCCTAGTGCGGCAGGTTACCGTAGGTCCAAATAATTTGTTGCTGCATGGCTAGTATTATATGTACCTATCGCCATCTAGTGTCTCGTACTGAAAATAAAAGCAATGAAAAGCAAAGTCTGCTCCCCCTGGTGGTGGGTGGGTTTAATGTGTTGTGGAGCACATTTTGACATTAATTAATGTCTTGTAGGCTGTGTGGAATAGTGGGTGGCCTTCTGTCAGGTGCTAAGTTCAGGTTTGATTGTGGGCCACCCAGGCGTCCATTGTTATCTGATGAACTGGGTGGGTTGCACCAACTGACGTTTGAAGATACAGCACACTCATCAACAGTGGTCACACACCTGTAACTCTGTATATGTCAGAATGCCTCTGTACGGGCCCACTGCCTTGAACATATGTTTGGCCTATCAGTGAGCAGAACATTTATACCCACAAAGGATATTTCCCCCCTCACAAATGTGTTTAAGGGAAAGGTAATGCAACTGAGTCAGCTTCAAACATGTGCCCAAACCCTTAAAAACATGTAGGGACAAATTAGATTTCTTTCTGTTTGTGGTGTTTAGATTGACTTGCATCAACAAAACACAACAAAAACTAATACATTTCACACTAGTGGTGAATAATACGACACAAAATAAATGTTCACAATACCCCATATTTAGTTTTTTAGAGGTTTTATTCAGCATTTCACATTCTGTGTCAATCAAACAGGCATAATTATACTCTTTTGTGATAAAACATGCAATGGGTCAGTGTTCTTAATTATGCATGGCATCCACAACATATTCAGGGAAGCATAATGTAAAGTTGTACAGTGTTGTATGAAGGCATGTTGTTAGCGTTATTGCGTGTGTGTGTGTGTGTGTTTGTACCAGTAGGTAAACGTCACTAAGCCATATAAAACAATAAATAAAACACAGAAAAGACTGAAGTTAAGTCAAAAATTTCAGGCCCACTTGAAGCAGAGTGTATTTGATTTAAGAGTGTATGTGATTTAAGCAGAATCTAAAACTTAATCTGGGCCTTTAGATGGATCCAGATACTGTATTGAAAGTTTGCTTTTGGTTAAGTCATTTAAATGTACCTATTGAGAGCTATGGATTTCAGACAGCGGGACTATTGAGAGAGCTGATACTCATCTACATAATGTACATATGGAACTTTGTTAATTTGACTCCATTATACAGTATGAACTGTAAGAATCAACTTGAGCCTTTGTACTTGGACCCTTTGTGTCTTCACCCTGTTTGATTCCGGCTCCTCTCTTGTGCGCCTGAGGAGTTGTGTCCTATGGGGGGTTCTGTCATATACCATACTGTTTTATCCCCACCTGCTTTATTTTTCCCTAGTGCCACAGGGATTTTTGTTTTGGTTTTCACCCCCAACTTTGTCCTTCCCCCTTTTCAGTGTGTTCACCTAGGCCTTTCTATGTTACTCCTTCCTACACAGGTGTTCCCCAATTTTTCCTCCTTAAATAGCCTTGAGTCTTTTTCGCTCTGCCGGTCAATTTAAAGAAATTGGTGAATTCAAAGAAAATGGAAAATTTAGGATTGTTTAAACTGGATAATTATAAATATATCCATGAATATTCATGAATATATATGCACGTTTTTCAAACAAAAGTGTTGTGTACACCAGTAAAGGACTCACTGTAGCTTCTGCTAGACAGAAGTGGAGAAACAAATTAAACAACATTTGACATTAGTAAAAAGTTTACAGCACAAAGCTAATCATATAGAAATGTTAAATAATTTACAATAATTTACATTTGAAAGACTGAATGATTTTGGCGTTCTTTAAGGGTTCTTGTTGTTTTTAATATGTTTGCATTTGCTTGGTCATTGGCAAACGAAGGAAGAAGTGTCTAATTATGTAAAAGAACTGCATAAATATACCAGACTATATACATGTAACCCAATTCTCTGAATGTGGTAATGAAAAGGCCACTAGGCAAATAAACTGGTGGTGGTGCCAACTGATCATGTGACTGATTTGGCCCCTCAACATGATGCGGGATTCCTCAGACAAAAGTTTTAAATTCATATATTCAGGTTTATAGTCATATATTTAATCAATATTTTTGTATATTCAATCTTCTATTTACATATGCAATAATTATATTAATATATTCAGAAACTATAATCGCAGATTCAGAAATACATTTATGTGTTCAGAGTTATATTCGCATACTCAAGAACTGAAGTAATATATTCAGAGTTACATTCATATATTCAGGAATGATGTGTTTCATTTATATATTGAGGAATAATATTTATATGATATAACTTCACATTTCTTCATATATTTCATGTTTGTCACCTCATAGTATCTTTCTCTCTTGTATCTCTTTTTCTCTCGCTTCTTTTCTCAGGGTGAACAGGGTTTCCGAGGACAGCCTGGAGTGGCAGGTGGAGTCGGACACCCGGGAAATGATGGTGAACCTGGAGTTATGGGCAGTAAGGTCTGTAAAAAGTGTCACGGCCTGGTGCACGGGGAGTGAGGCGAGGCACAAGTGCAGGTTCCTTGATGGATTTTTATTACAAAGACACTGACTCTACACTGATACAAAACAAAAAGGCACAAGGGCCTAACAAAAGAACACTAAACATAGACACAAGCGGGACGGGTATTGTGAGGGTTAGCGTGATAGTTGACCAGCAACTAAGACTGAAACTCAAAAAACACTCAACACACTCAGACTTCAACCAATCGTAAAACACAATCATTTAACCCTTTAAGCGCCCTTTAAGAAATACTGGATTTTGACATCAATATTTCAAAAGCTTGTGGCTTACTGTAAATTAGAAAAATGTTGGGCATGACCCAAAGTTTATGTGGGGTATAAATATACTTATGTAGTTTGCATATTATGACGTCAAAATGACGTTTATACACCAACAGGCTCATCAAAGCGTTTGATCCAGTTCTGATACACTTCCTCGTTTCTCAAGTAAACCCAGCCACCATTATCATCGCTATTTCCAGCCCTATTCAGATCCAGATCACCCTGCTGCCTCTCCTATGTCTCCCAGTTCTCTCACACACACCAGGGCCACTTGTAGCGCTGAGACTCCACCCCTCTAGAGGTCTTAAAGGGTTAAATATCCTGTGACACGGTTAAAGATCCTGCTGTATTTAACTAAAATAGCTGACTTTAGTCATAAATTGAACACACCAAAACACCCACAGAAATCTGACCTGGACCTGTGATTGGTCAGGATGATCACTGTAAGCAATAATGTGATTGGTTAACAGGCTCATTTGCATATCACAGCCTTCCTCGTCATCAGTACTATGAAGGCCAGTGTCGCGATCATCACGATACACTGCAGCTCCAGCTCCAGCAGATTCATTCAGTGATGATCATTTCTGATAACATTCAGTTTAATATTTTAGTGATTAACAAAGTTAACGAGCTCTCGTTTATTAATACCGTTTACAGATCAAGTGTTCCAGTGCGGATAAGGGTGGGTTTCAGTGCATGTGTGAAAGGGGCTCATGATTTGTATTTTAAAACTCGCCAATACAGAAGTGTGTGTGTGTGTGTAGATTGTTCTGGAAGCTGTTCTCTCCTTCGGTCTCCATCCTAATTCACAGCTTCTGTCAGTATCCTACATTTATGAGTGTGTTCATAGGAGGGTTACCATAGTAACGGGTCGGACTGGCCCGCTGTGACGAGTGGATGAAGGTCGTATATTTTGTGCCCATTTGCGAACAGCTGTAGCCGGTTAGCCTGCAGGGCTTCTCTCGTCTTCTCGTCCTACTTCCATCCTGGCTGCTCTGGTCCTCAAAGCATTAAAAGTTCAGCAAGAGATTCCTCAACTCCATCAACCAAGACCTGCTCTGAAGTTCAAATCCTTGGTTTTACTGCTGGAGATACGAGGCGTGGTTCTTTCTTTTGCTCTTTGGGAGGTTCGCCTTCTGAGTCTGGGTTCTGTTAAGTTGTTCTCCCTCACTCTTTTCTTCCTCATGTTCTCCTTCAGAATCTTGGTTCTTCTCTGTGGTTCTTCTTACTTTTGGAGAGGTTCTCTTTCAGTGGTTCTCATATCTGGTTTAACGGGGACAAATAGTTACAAACAAATGACACTGAAAATCTGATAACAATATTCTGCCCAACAACTCACAATCAGGACAGCTAGATCCTAGAACTAGAACAGACCTGGTACTTATACACAGGTATGCAGGTATGGTCATTTTTAAATGTGCATTAAGACAACATTCAAAAACGGGACGTCGCATAGTGCCAGGTATGTATAGGACTGTGACCCTAATGTCCACATCAGCTTTATTCACAGTCTCTCGAGTGACTAAACCTTTCCTTCAGCTCCACCTGTTTATTCCTGTTCATAACGGTAATACATATAGTGTGCAGTCTGTAAAACCTACGCACACACACACACACGTCTGTGCCCCCTTAACCTAAACACAGCTGCTAAAGCTCATTTACCTCTCATGTCTGAGCTCCTGTCACATCTGAACTTCTCATTACTGCCACTGCCACGCACCAATCAGAAGTCCTAATATAAACCCTTCGTATATTAGATGGATGAGTTCCACCCCCCCACCCAAAAAAAAAAACGTTGACGTCATTCAGAACCTCATTAGCACAGAAGGGAGGAGGAAAAGTTCTACACAACAGTATTTAGGGATGGTAAATGATCTCTAGATCTCAGGTTGACACAGCTTTGGTTGAGTGTTTTTGTTTATTTGCTCACTACTGTCTTTATGAGTTGTTTATCTATTTTACTGTGTAAAAATATATTGGTGCATATCGAATTTATCGAAGTTTTGCTTCCAAAGATCCAGACTTTCTTGTGTTTTTAAACTAGTCTGGAGGAACAGTTCTCCAGGCTTCTTGAAGTATAAGTGGTCTTGTGGTGCTGAATGCTGTGTGGTTGGAAGACCTTTATCTAGGCTCCTTGTATCTTTAGGCACTTTGCAGCCTGTCACAGTAAAACATTTGCTCCCACTTCTTTCATTTAATCAACACAGTATGCCAAAAATAAGACGGTTAGACAGACAGAAAATATTTTTTTACACCAGCAAGTTGATTCAAAGCAAAATATGAAGAATTGATGGAATGGCTCAAGACATTTGCACAGTAGTGTAAAAATGAATAGGTGATTCCCCCCCACCCTCCGTCATGTTAATGGCTCTGATGGTTGCTAGGGGCTTGCTAGGTGGTTGTTGTGGTATCCAAAGTGCTTGCTTGCTTGTAGCCAGGTGGTTGCTACAAACGTTCTCTGATGGTTGCTGGGCTCTTGCCGGGTGGTCGCTTTGCACCTGAGCAGTGAAGTGACCCTGATTGTGACGGCCCCTCAGGTTCTCTCCAGTCTATTTTCTCTCAGGTTTGCGAGGTCACAAAGTGTCTGGGCTTGGCGGTGTGAAGAAGCAGAGTTTCTGTGATGTAACGTTTCACAACTTCTAATAATACATTTGG
Organism: Brachyalestes nurse; assembly: GCA_037974405.1. Lineage (NCBI taxonomy): Eukaryota > Metazoa > Chordata > Actinopteri > Characiformes > Alestidae > Brachyalestes > Brachyalestes nurse. The sequence goes on from JBBPCY010087478.1 coordinate 18,750, forward strand.
CAAAAAAATTTGCCTTTTAATGTATTTTTAGTAGATCTCGACTAACTGATTTTTTCCTTTGCCTCATTTCTGCTATGAAACCAATGAACACGTTCACTACTGTCACTCATTTTCATGTTCCTGAAAAGAAAATGAGCCAAGTTTAGAAATGATATATTTTTTTACTTGGCTCATTTCAATTTATGGTCTGCTTAGCTAAACTTGTGATGACATTTTTTTTATTTGCTTATTTCTTTTCTAACTCATAAGTACATAATAATATCATTATATAAAATTAATATAATTCTATATGTTTTATATATTGCTGGTTTAGAATGATAAATTTCACAATAAGTCCTTTAAGCCTTTCTGTGATGTTGAGGCTCTCTATCTTTCTATCTGCATACAAAAAGAAAGAAGGTTTGTTTGGTTCTTCTGTTCAGTCTGGTGCTGTCGGGTCAGTTTAGTTATTTCTTTTCCTTTCTTTGCCTTTTCCTCAGATTTCCTCCTCCTCTTCTTATGGCTAGTTTCTTCTTCATCTGAGTGAGATATTCTTTTTGCCGCTTGCCTGAATGTGGATGTTTCCGTCGCAGGGAAACAGTTCCTCTGAAGGCCGAGGGCGGAGCAGCACTGATTTCATTTAGGAAGGAAAAAGTTTCCGGTGGTAACGGCTTTAAAGGCAATGATCAGTGTGAAAGCCTGGTTTTACGTCAGAATGTGTTTACTAATGCTTCAATGAGGGCCCTTAAAACCAACTATCGTGGTGTTTTGACTGGTTACAGACTTACGGCTAGGTCTCTTGTTCTACTTGATGAAAAATGGAAATTGTACAAATACACAAACTCAGTGCTGCTATGCTGGTTCGTGCCGCTGGGACCTGGTCCCACCAACACACTGTGAGGTGTTTTGGTAGGAAATCCATTGAATTCCCTAACGATCTGGAACGCTTGCATGGAATTACTTGCTTTGCTCTCATGAAAAGCTCAAATTTGGCTTTTACTGTCCTTCGTTTTTTTCTCTTTCCATTCCCTTTCAGTGCCCCCCACCAGCGGCCCTTGGAAGGCTGTTTGGCATGAGTCTTGCCGTTGGGGAAAAGCTGTGTTTGGGACGCATCCAGCAGTTTTTGGGACAAGCTCCAAACTGAAGAATCAGACGTGTTTAATCGTGCGGTCCTGCCTTACGGAGCCCGACGCTCCCCCGCCTCATGTTTATCTGCCTCTCAGCAGGAGACGGCACTTTCAGAACCTCCTCTACGACCGTTTGAAATTAAATGTCAACAAGGCGGTCTGCTCGGTGTTCTCCTGGTGATTCAAATGGTGGAGGAGGGGCCAGGGCAAACAGGAGGGGTCAGTCTAGTAGTGGAGTTGCAGCTGACATTTACTCCTGGAAATGTATAAATATTCATTTTTTGTTAATATATTTTTACTGCTTTAAGACAATTACACTTAACACAAAACACTACAATGCTTGATATGAAAATAAATTACATGAGCAGTAGTGAAAAAGAAGAAGAGAAAGAACAATTAAATGAGTACATAATTAAAAATAAATAAATAAAATAAAATAAAAATATATTAATATATATACATATAACTATTATTTTGATTATGCATTTGATTAGTGACTAATCTAGTGACTAAACTTTTGTTTTAAATGTTAATGGAACATCAGAGGGCTGATGCATCATCTCTGCTTTGTATTCTGCTGCTCCATACTGCAATATTAAATCGAAACACTAGAAGCTGCATCACCCCTTGTGTTTCCTGTATTGTATTACAGTCTGTCAGAATTAATGTGTGATTATTAGGGGTGTCAAGGAATGAAAAATTAATCTAATTAATTACAAGCTTTCTTATTAATTATTCTAAATTACAGTAATCCCCCAGTTTTACTCAGATCAGGAGTCGCGGATTCAGTCACGTGCTGATTTTTTTTGAGAACCGAACTAATAGTTGTATGCGGAAATTCCCACAATAACGCAGAAACTGCAAATATCCTCCGCCTTTTTTGTCCCTGAGTAGATCAGGGATTATTCCCCAAAAATCGTTCACCTCGCAGCGGTGTCCCGTGACCTGTAGAGTTGCATATCTCGGCAGGGAATTTAAATTAAAAGAGGCAAATACGGGTTTACCGTTACATTTTACAGTTTAAAATGCAATTAAAGTGTTCTGGGACCATTTTTGGGCATATTTAGGGTTTACAGTATAAAAATAGGCATTTTTAGGCATTTTTTTTACCAAAACACAATAACGTGGTTTTTCACTATACACGGGTGCTCTTAGAACGTCACCCCACATTTTTTGCAGTGAAAGTATTTACATGTGTCATGTCTGGGGCCGCGGCTACGAAACAGGAGGCACACAGGCAGTTTTCCATTCTTTGTTTTCCCAATTTATTAAACATTAAACAAAACAAAACAGGCTTGAGGGCCGATATGTTTCCAAAAAACTCTCCTAAACCACCACCAGACCAAATGTGTCGGTCAACCCACAATACACAACTAAAACAAAACACCTTATATGTTGAACACAAATTCACAAAGAATCAATAAACAAACACAAGCACTTAACTGAAACCAAAAACATCTGAACATAATTACAAAACACAAGACCCAAACAGAAAAGGTAAAAACGCCAAACTTAACCAAATAGTGACCTCTATCGGCCGCTACGGGGACGTAACAACATGCACGTGCTGCATGTGGCGTCTCGCCTGTTTCACTTATACAAAGCGCTGGATCTTGAGGTGATATTTACACGTGATGTACTCCAATTATACAAAAATCCTTATTGCATGAATTGCAGAGAACGATACTCCTATCAACTGTTCCAGCTGTTTTTAAACATAAGCATTCCAATCACTGGGCAAGGCAATGTGTTCTCCTCTTCATTTTACAGAACACCTTTGGCCAGAACAGGGCCGGGTGCTCAAAGTCACGTGGTGCGATTAATCAGCGTTCATTTTTTAGCGCGTTATTGTTTCTGTAATTAATTGATCGAAATTAACACATTAATTCGACACCTCATTATAGATCATTTTAGATTGTTTTTTTTTTTATGAAACCATGGAGTCCAAATCACACCCTACAGTTCCAGCAGTGTACTAGACAGTCTGTCAGAATGACTGTGTGAAACATGGGCGTTATAGAGCACATCTTACATGTCAGTGCTTTTCTGAATCAGCATTGTCATCTTTGTCGATGTGAACTATGGTACTGTTTTCTTCTTTATAATTTTTCATCATGGCATTCAGAACAGTTTCTTGCCTTACTCCATTTCTCCATTCTTGCCTTATTGATTCTGTCTCATGTTTTAAGCAATGGCTTCAGACAGGGTGCGAACTAAAGGGAAATTTTGGGGGAGCTCTAAAATATTGATATGATGACCAAATAAATGCCATTTTTTCTCACAGGTGTAAAATAAGTACAATAAAGTTATATTTAGAGCTTATTACTCATGAAAAAGCGTAGCCCGCTTGCACGCTCTGGGGGCACTGCCTGCAGCCACACCCACTACTCACTCACATGCGCTAACCACGCCCCCCCAGCGCCGCAACCCGCCCAGCCCCGGTCGGCTCCCCCGGAGACCGTGGTATAGTTCACACACTGGCTTCAGAGACTCTGTAGTGCAGAAGGTTTACTCTATAAATCACATCAAGGGCTGTTACAGCAGCAACAGTGTTTCTTTGGTCACTGATGATTTTTAACTGCTGGTGCTGGTATTCTCCAGACTACATGGTTCTAGACATGCTGTTCATGGCCGTGGTCTTTGGTGTGATGGGCCAGTTTAGCTTGATTTAAGGCAATCCAGCCAGTGTCTCTAAAAAGTCACAAAAAAAAGCGTTTAAAACCTGCCGTTGAGCTAATTTTACACTGGGAAGGTCAATGACCTCACTTCTCCTGGCAAACATCTGTAAACCGTGTTTGCAGCATCAGAGTAATCAGACCAGGGCTGAACAGCCACTCCAACGCTGGGTGGCTTCTGTCCAGACACTGTCTGCTTTTTGAGACTGTCCAATTCAAAAGGTCAACACTTTCCTGGTCGTGGCGAACTCTGATCGTTCAGTTCGGTCTGTTCTCAATTTTCTGAACTTTTCTTCAGCAAAAGGTTCCACTGCTGCTTAGGCCATGTCATGTTTTGCTCTGAGTCACAGAAACAGACACGGAGGAAAATATGTGACTGTCTTTTCTTCAGAAGCCGTTTCTTAGGTCGTTTCCTGGTCACGGTTATGGCAAAAGGCCTCTCAGCAGGAACAGCGATGAGGAAAGTGCTGCGTACAAAATCACATTTTTCATTTTTATGTCATATTCCTTAACAGGAATTATTATTTTGCTTATTATGCAGCTGACCGTTAGCACGGCAGGTTTGATAATAATAATCCAGAGCTGAAGGCAGCTCACTGTCTGAATTCCTGACACGCAATTATGTTTTGTAAGTCTGTAATGACTGCCCTCTGATGGCTCTCTGACAGTCCGTCCAGGCGAAGTGCCTCTGCTCAGACTGTAAGAAAAGACCCATCAACTGAAATTTGCCTCCTTTGGAGCCGGGCTCTTTTCGGCCTTGGAGATGAAAGCGGAAAGCCTCGCCTCGACTCAGCTGTCACTCCTCGGAAAGTCAGCGAGTAGCAGTGCAGCCCTCAGGAGGGCGTGAGGAGGTCTTGATGAAGAGAGAGAGTTCTTTCACCATCTAAACCTGATCCACAGCTGCAGACTCATGGATCTGTGGCTGGAGGGTGAAGTGTATACAGAAACTCTCTGTATAATGTGCTCAATTTACTCTATTTAAATGTGTGTGTTATTTCCATCCATCCATCCATCCATTATCTACCCCTTAGTCCCGCACTCGGGGTCGGGGGGGGGATGGAGCCTCTCCCAACT
>JBBPCY010087487.1:0-23604 GCA_037974405.1 Brachyalestes nurse
TTTGTCTCTTTCTTTTGTGAATTTTTCCTACTAATAATAACAGTACAAATAGTAGTAGTAGCATATGAATGGAATATAATACAGACAGAGATAACATTTTCTTCATCTTCTCCACCCCTTTCTTCTACTTTATTTTCTCCTCTTCTCTTTATTTATCTTCTCCTCGTCTCTCTCTCTCTCTCTCTCTCGCTCTCTCTCTCTCTCTCTCTCTCTCTCTCTCAGAATTGTAAAACATCGCGAGGTTTGGAAGAGTGATGGCAGTATCAGGGAGATCTCGCGATGTTTCCCCTGTTGACTGAACGCCACGTCGGTGTTGAGGTTGAGGAGGATCTCCCGGACCTTCAGGACCTTCAGGATCTCCTGCAGCGGGTTTGGAGCCAAGACTGCTCGGTTTTAAACGAGGTTCTTCAGTTCCACGCCGCGGGCCGCAGTCTGGTGAGTGTGCTCCAGAGTAAAGCGAGAATAGTGATTTATTTCGGGGTGTTTTCTGCAGCAGCGCGGCGTTAGCCGGAGAGCTAACTGTCTGCTAGCAGGACCGCCGATCCCACTTTTACTCCTCAGGGGTTCGGTTCTGACCCGGTCAGGCTCCTCCACAGACCAGGGCTCTACCCTCCACTTTCTGCCTCTGTTCACACTGCAGAGTTTCAGAGAAGCAGCTGGAAAACTTCCTTCTTGTCTTCATCATCTCCTCCTCTTTCCTCCTCTACTTTATCTCCTTCTATTTTTCATCTAATCCTTCTACCTCGTCTCCTCCTCCTCCTCCTTCCTTACTTTATCTCCTTCCTCTAATACTCTTCTTCCACTTCTCCTTTTATTCTTCTATATATCCCCGTCTTCTCCTTCTCCTTTTTTCATCTTCTCCTCCCCCATCCTCCTCTTCTACTTTATCTCCTTCTCCTCATTCTTCTACTCTACCTCCTTTTCTCCTTTTCTTCTCATTTGCCTCTTTCATCTCCTCGTCTTCCACCTCTTCTCCATCTGCTTCTTCTCCTCTTTCCTCTCCAACTTCTTGTCTTCCTCCTCTGTCCTTCTTCTCTTTCCTCTTTCCTCCACTTCTACTTCTCCTTCTCTTCTTATTCTCCTCTTTCCTCCTTCTCTTCTTATTCCTCTCATTCTCCTCTTTCCTCCTCTTTCTGCTTTTCTTCTTCTGATTAATTTTTCTTTCCTTTTCTCCTTTCTGCTGTTCTTCTCCTCTCCTTTCTCCTCTTCATCTTCTTTCTGCTTCATCTTCTGTGTTCTCTTCTTGTTTTCTCTTAATCTTCTATCGCTCATCCTTCTCTTCTCCTCCTCCTTCCACTCGTTCTTCAGTTTAAGCCCAGCTGTGCTTGTTTTTGTTTTCGTTCAGGGCCTGAATTTGGGTGCCTCCTACACTGAGAGCTGTCGGGTCTGGATGGAAATATAAAACTGAAAGTGTTGATCCATTTCGTCCCCCCTTCTGATGCTGGACGGACCGGTGAAAGTGCCGGGTCCGCTGTGATGGAGCCGTTAGACACGGTTTCATTATAACAGCTGTTAATGTGTGATTTAATGCTAAAATAATACTCCTGTTTCATTCTGGGCTCCTGGGTGGTCAGTTTCACCCTGACTGACCTCACCCACCCGAGCATGGCAGTGTTTACCCAGAACACACTCAGGCATCCTACACACACACACACACACACACCCCTCTGAACTATGAACTGACTCAATTTTCCACATTTTCACTTTACACCTGTATTTTGCACATACAGCTACAGAGGCAGCTGGTGGCGTAGTGGTTAGGGAGTTGGCCCTGAGATCAGTGGGTTCAAATCCCATTACTGCTAGTGGCACCACTGAGGTACTCTTGAGAAAGGTACCGTCCCCACACACACTGCTCCGCAGGCGCTGTGTTCCTGGCTGCACGCTTGGTGAATGGGTTGAATGGAAGGAGAGAATTTTGTGCGGTTCACACTGTGTGCTGTGTTCATTTATGACAAAATGCTCACTTTCCACATATAAAACACGCAAATTACAGTCCAGTATTCAGTTCGAATACCTGCTCCCTGAAGCCACATTTAAATGTTTTTTTTTTGTTGTTAAATCTGAAACCAAATAGCACATTTTGTACTTCTACTGTAGACTTTATAGTGGGTATAGTGGGTTTCCTCTGTGTGTCTGTTTGTTGTAAACGTGTGTATGTCTGTGATTACACAGTTCAGTGTGGCTTTAACTTGCTGCTGGAGGGCGTTAAAGTAAGTGTGTGTTCTTCTTTCCTGTCCAGGTGAAATGAGGTCTTGTCCCCTGTCTCTGCTGCTGCTGGTGTTTGGGCTGGTGGTGTTTGCGTCCCGGCTGAGCCACGGACACGAGCACGGTCATGGCCACGGGCACGGTCATGCACACTCTCACGGCCACCATGGGCACTCTCATGGTGAGGGTGGTTGCCATGGACACCACCACGGGCATTCTCATGGCGAAGGCGGTTGCCACGGACACTCCCATGGTGGAGTGAAGATGCATCACGGTGCCAGCAAGTGGAGCGCCGAGGCGAACCTCCAGCATCCAGGGGAGGAAGAGGAGCACGGACATGACCATGGGCATGACCATGGGCATGACCATGGGCACGACCACGGGCATGACCATGGGCACGACCACGGGCATGACCATGGGCACGGACACGACCACGGGCATGACCATGGGCACGGACACGACCATGGGCATGGGCACGACCATGGGCACGGACACGGGCATGACCACGGACACAGGCATGCACATGACCATACAGGTGGAGAGAGGGTGAAGAGAGAGGTGGATCCTGAGAGTCGGAGCACAGTGGAGCTGTGGATGCAGGTAAACAGTGTCATCAAAGCTTAATAACACAGTCATCATAATAACAGTCTGACAGTCTTGACTGAGTTCTCTGTTCTACAAAGAAATTATTACTGGGTATTTTATAATAGGTACTGAGTAACTATTCAGTAAAAATAAATGTTACTAAAGGGCGTAGGTTTGATTTTGGCATTGATTTTGACACACAAGCAGTAACTTTACTCCAGACATAGTGCACTAACATTTTTATACATTAAAATCAAATAACATGTGCGTAGTACATATAGGGCAAGAAATTCTTCATTGAATTTGTCACCTGACTGAAACCTCGAGGTACGTTTTAAGGCAGTTTTACTACTAAACCATTGATGTTAAAATTTGTATTTCCACCTAAACTCAAGATACTGCGAACTATAACTACATAAATACGAGGATGAGGTATCGGTTTAACACTAGTATCTTACTGATGCAACACCAAACGTGATGTGTTCTGTATTTTCTATTAATTAAGAATTATTAAGCTCTGAGCTTCTTAAAGATGGATAGAGCTTCAGCCAATCACACGCGAACAAGAAACGGCACAGCCAATCAGATAAAGATACTGGATTAGGAGGATGGGACTGCCTTATTTGCATATTGCAGCTTTCAGTGAGTAAAATACTGAGTATATTTTAAGACATAGTGAATCATGATGTCAGGCACTGGGTAATTTATGATAAATATTGGGTAATATATAGTGGTGGATACTGCGTAATTAAAAGTACATGCAGAGTAGGGATGGCACGATTATAGATTTTGATGGCACGATTATCATCTAGGAAATAATCACGGTTTCACGATTATAACCGTTATTTCACATGTATTAATTTCACAGTGTAGACAATCACAATCTTTAGAAGTTTTTACCTTTTTTATGAAAAAACCCATTGTCTGTCCTCAATACGTCCCTCTGTATTTTTGGGGTATCCAAAAAACTCCCATATGGCTTTGATCGTTCCTTTGGTGGAAATAAAGCGTATTCAGTTTTTTCTTCTGCAGTTGTTTACTGCGGTCAAGTGAGCCGTCAGTCACTGACTGTACTGTGCACCGCTGGTGAAACGTTTTCCTTCCTGGCGAGTCCTGCCAATCTGTTGATTGCTTTGTAATTATCTACATTTTTAAGAGCTCCAACAGAAACGCCGTGTTGAGAAGCCTTTATGATTAATTAACCGCGGCGTTTTAAATCCTGGTTAATCGTGAAACTGGTTAATCGTGACATCCCTAATGCTGAGTAATTTCTAGGAAATGCTGCGTAGTTTATAGTAGATGAGAAATTTATGGTAAATACTAAATCATTTCTAGTAGATACTGGTTAATAAGCGAGTGATAATTATCCCTGAGCTTTCATACTGTTTCCTCCCACGTATGAAGTCTGTTCACCATGTTCCCTCACTCAGATCTGTTTGATCTGTAGGCGAGGCTTTGCCCTTATTGTTTACATATTGAGACTTCGGCCAGTTTCCTCTACTTTGTTCAATTTGAATCTCACAGCTACCAGAACACAGTGTCCTTGAGAGTGCGGGGATGTAAGATGCTTTTCATTACGCGGGCCTAACTGGGACCATCCAGGCTTTTACAGCTTGTTTTGCTCCAAAGGCTGAAATTACTTCCAATCTCGTGCCAAACTCGAATAATGTGGTGAAACCTTGGCCAGCAAACAAGAGCCCTGCCATCATAGAGTCTGGTTTCTCGTTTCTATGTGTCTCTCTCTGTCTCTCTCTCTGTCTCTCTCTCTCTTTCTGTCTCTGTCTCGCTCTCTGTCTCTGTCTCGCTCTCTGTCTGTCTGTCTGTCTGTCTCTCTTTCTCTCTCTGTCTCTCTTTCTCCATCTCTGTGTGTCTCTGTCTCTGTATGTTTCTCTGTCTCTCTCTCTGTCTGTCTCTCTCAGTCTCTGTCTGTCTTTGTGTGTGTGTGTGTGTGTGTGTGTGTGTGTGATTATTTATCTCTGTTCATAATATTTGTTCTATCTGTCTATCCCAGTATTTTTGTTTGTGTCTCCATACATCTGTCTGTTCTCTATACACAAAACTGTCTCTGACAAATACACACACACACACACACACACACACACACACACACACACACACACACACGTGCACACGCACCCTCCCTCTATACCAGCGGTCCTCAACCTTTTTTGTGCCACAAACCAGTTTAATGTAAAACAGTATTTTCACAGACCTGTACAGATACAAACGTATGTTTTTTATTCATGTTTGGTAGCTTGTGGGCTAAAGTTTTGATGTAGCGTATCATGTGACCGAGACAAGTGTTTTAAAAAAAATAAAAGATCTTTCAGACTGTGATAATCAGTAAGATATTTTTCATTCTGTCTTTCCCGGTACCAAATGACTCTCGGACTGATACCGGTCCACTGTTCGGTGGGTGGGGTCCTCTGCAGTATACACACTGTGTGCTCATCTCACACACTCTGCTAACGTTACCTATTTAAACTGTAAACCACTTCACCATCACTGATGTCCAGAGGTGGACAGTAAGGAAGTACATTTACTCGTAGTTTTTTTTTTTTTTTTTATAACTTATACCTTTCACTTCACTACATTTGAAAGACAAAACCGTACTTTTCACTTCACTACATTTTTGTCAAGGTTCTCGTTACTCGTTACCTTCAGTTCTGAAAGTGGGTGTTACTCTCACTTTTCTAAAACACGATGGTTTTTTTTAGCAGATTACAGCCAATCAGAAATCACCAGTAGTGTTACGTCACGTCTGTAGGCTGTAACACTGCAACGCCAGACAGGCAGCAGTTGGCTCACACAACTTTGAGAACCAGCTTCTGCTTAAGATAAATAAGGACCGAGGGCGGAGCTGTGGCCACTCGGCGGTGTATCCTGGTCATCCCAAGCACCGCATCACGGTCGTCGCTATTTTTTTTTTTTCTGCACTGCAATGTTTCTACCCAAGCACTTTTGCTGTGCTCACTCATTTCAAATATTGTTGAGGTGTGTGGTTTAAGTGCCTTAAATAAACCGGCCGGCTAGGTACTTTTGGGCCGGTGCGGAAGACGGAAAAACTGCATACTGTAGTAACACAGCAGTGATGAGGGATTTGGGCAGACCATTGGGCTGATTGGGCAGATCAGTATAAAACATAAATCACCGGGTTCTGTGTTCGCGCACACACACACACGCGCGCATGCCCCAGTATACAGCATAAACTCTTTCCGAAACAGGTTTTAAGCCTTTCTTGGGTGGAGTCACTGCTTGGATATTGCTATTGTCTGTACCAGAATACTGTTTTTTGTTTTTCAGTTTTGCCAATATTATGGGCGATGTACTTCATAATGAACACTCACTAAAATCAGAAACATGATCCTGATGTTGATTTATCAGAACTACAGGACCTTCTGCAGGCTCTGCCTGGTCTCTTGTTAAAGTTCTCCATGGGTTGAACCTCTTTCAGGCGGTCGGAGCGACTCTGCTGATCAGCGCGGCCCCTTTCTTCATCCTCTTCCTCATCCCGGTCCAGTCCAACACGGACCAGCACCAGAACCTGCTGAAGGTCCTGCTCAGCTTCGCCTCTGGGGGGCTTCTGGGGGACGCCTTCCTGCACCTCATCCCACACGCTCTGGGTTAGTGTGTACACACACACACACACACACACACACGTGTGTATATATACACACACACGTACAGCTAACCTAGGTTTCTATTAAAATTAATTTATTATTTAATTATTGATTTTCTTTATTAGGAAAATGTGTTGAGACTAACAGATCTTCCTGAAATAAGGCGTGAGGACGCAGAGACGGTAGAATATGTTCCGGAGCTTTAGTCCCTTTGCTTGCCTGCTGGTTTAGTCCCACTGTTTCATATCAAGAACTGTAAGAACGGGTGGAAATGTGACCTTGTGCTGAGTTTAGATATCAGATAATCACACCCGTCCATCTTCTCTTCGTTACAGAACCCCACTCTCACCACGGAGACCAGGGCCTCAGCCAGTCGCACGCCGCCGAGGAGTCACATGGCCACTCTCACGGTACGTGATTGGCTGCGTGAGGTTGCGAGAACGTGAAGCTGATCACACTCCAGGGCTGCAGTCGAATAGTAAACGTTATTTCCTGACCACTTTTTTTCCCAACCTCGATTCAGACCGTCATCAGGTGAAGGAAAGGAGGATTTGGGAAAAGTGGACGTTCTTAACATAAATACATTTACGTTTACAGAATTGGTCAGTCGTCTTATCCAGAGAGACATACATCAGTGCTCAAATATTCGACATCTGTTCTTCAAACCTGTAAAACCCTAGGCCTGCTTTTAACCAAGTTACTGCCAGCTAAGATACACACCTTAGAAAACCCTGTCAAAGAGAAACAGTCAGAGGTTTATAGGTTAATACAGTTAGCAAAAAACCTAGCTCTTTGAAGTGGGGGGTTGAAGCTTGAAGACAGAGAGGGACTGTATTCTTTGTGAGTACTGATTCACAAAGAAATAGCATCTTTAGGAGAGAATGTCAAATGTTTAACCGAAAATTCTTCTAATAGAAAGTTGTTAAAAACCTAAACACAGGAACTGATTTCAAGGAGCTTAGATTTAACTTGTTGTTTTATGGGTAAACTTTTCATCCGGTGGTCATCTTTTTATTTATTTTTTTTCTTTATGCTTTGTATGTTATTAATACTTCAGACTACTGGACTTAAAGGGATAAGATTTGATTCAACTTTGTCTTTGTACAACGACATACAATTTAGTGTCTAATTGATGAGAGATGAGAGAAGAAGCCCTGAAGGCGTTGTTCCTCAGCGTGTACCGAATTCAGCCTCCCAGCCTCAGCGTTTCTCTGTGTGTACCGGAGCTTTTTAAAAGTGTAAATAAGGAAAATCCCATTAAAAAAAAAAAACTTTGTAAAGACTGTTCAACTGCAGTCCAATTGTTTTTGCGTGTGTGCGCCAGTGTTTAAATGAATAAAGTGTGTCTTGTATCCCCTTCCAGGTGTGGCTCATGGTCACATGATGTCCGTGGGTCTGTGGGTGCTGGGAGGTCTCGTGGCCTTTCTGGTGGTTGAGAAGTTTGTTCGCCTGCTGAAGGGAGGCCATTCGCATTCACACTCCCATTCTCACGGTAAAAACCCTGTTACATGCTCCTGTGTGTGTGTCTCTGTGTGTCTCTGTGTGTGTTTATATATTTCAGAATTCATTGTAGTTCTTTCTTGTGGGCACATTGTCCAAACTGTTTTTGCAGCTTCTTTTCCATATGTGGCCCGTTTGTCCCTTAAACAGCCTGTTTCTGTTACTGCGTCTTAAATATATATGTAAAGGATCTCTCCTCTGATTGGCCTTCTGGCAGTATGGGACTGAAACACTCCTTAGAACTTCAGCATCAATGGGTTGGGCTAAACTGAGGCTGAAGAAGGGGATGTATGTGAATGTTTGTCTGGTCACATCACAAAAGCTATGATTTGAAAACAGGCCATTTTTGCTGCTTCATTTCCATATATGGACGGTATGTACAGGCATTTTAATTCCAGAGAAGTGTTGATATGGGCCCTTTAACGCACTGAAGGGCATCGCAATCCCAATATGTTGTAGCATAATCACAATTCTGATATATTGTCCATACCATGCAGCCTTGATATATATCGAATTCCACAGAAACACACTGATAATAAACACTGTTTGTTCAGTAGGTCCCTTTCAGCGTTTCAGCTCGAGCCCTCAGTGACTGCAATCCAGCTCTTTTAGGACGTGAGTGGCTTCGGATTTTAGCAATACTAGTCGAGTCTCAAAGCAGCAAGTTGAGGTTTAGGTTTGGGCTTCGTTTTCTTACCCGGCTGGTGACCTAGTGGGTGCCCCTGCGATCAGAAGGGTTTGAACCCCAGGACTGCTAGTGGCCCCACTGAGGTATCTCTGAGCAAGGTACCGTCCCCACACACTGCTTCCCTGGCGCTCTCTTCAACAAATATGCTGTTAATAACACATCTGTCTGGATGCACTTTGAATCTGATACAGCTCTGTACTTCCTCTAGGGGGCGCTGTGTCAGTTATAAAACTCCAGTTTCTACACTTGTATAGTCCCAGTGTGTCCATTCTGGAGTTCTGCACACGTCTGAGTCTCGAGTGTCTCTGTGTTGGACGCGTTCTACACTGTTTGTGCAGGAGTCTATATTTTAGTGCACTATGCAGGTAGCTGTTTGGGACGCAGCCCTGCTGCTCGTCTGTGTTACTAGTGTCCCCATCTGTGTGTCTCTTTACAGCGGGTCAATCAGAGTTTAGTTCAGTGTTTATGTGGCTTCAGGCTTTTTCCGATGTAAGATGCAGTGATTTGGACCAGTCCATTCCGAGTATTGGATCTACACACTCATAGTTTTTAAACGTAATATTTTCATATCTCCAGCCTCCCCGAAATCAAAGGACAGCGATGGAGAGGAGAAGAAGGAAGATGTGAAGAAAGGGGAGAAAGAAAAAAAAGACAAGAAGCTGAAGAAAGCAAAGGAGGAGAACACAGGTAAGAGATTTAGGAGGGCAGTTTGACTGACCCACTGTCTTGCCTGGCAACGTCTTCTGTTTACTGACTCGAGAGACAGCCAGGACCTCAAACGAATAGCTGAACTGTGAGGCTCACATAGATAGAATGCAACGCAAGTGTATAACCCATAATCTAAAACTGTTCCTTTATGTACTTGTTTCTTTCCTCTGTCCTCTTGTTAGATATTAAAGTGTCTGGATACCTGAATCTGGCAGCTGATTTCACTCATAACTTCACGGATGGCCTGGCTATTGGAGCCTCCTTCCTGGTCAGTCCAACGGTTGGTGTAGTGACCACTATCACCATCCTCCTGCACGAGGTACCACACGAGATCGGAGACTTCGCCATCCTCGTCCAGTCTGGCTGCACCAAGAGGAAGGTAGGATGCGGTGTGGTGTGTTGACTGCATATGGTCAGTTTGCATTAGGTTTAGGTGTTTTACGCCTTTACACCTCCTGACAGAAACCAGAACTCTCACGCTGCCAGTTGTTTTTAACGTTTCTGTTTTAGATGAGTCACACTAACGTTCAACCTATAAAAACAGGCCACCGCTTTTAATCAGGACCCCTTTTGTCAAAACAAACTGGTCTAAAATTAAATGGAGGAACTAATTCATTATACCAGTCAAATCCCTGGAGTTCTGGAAATATCTGTTGTATTTGGAAATATCTATCATATTCTTTTCCCTCTCTCACAACATTTACTGTATTTGCTGTACATTTATCTACTATAAAATCCTCAAAATAAAATGAAAACACGACACACCGCTCCCTCTAACTGCCAATTCCATTACTCTTCTGCATTACTCTTCCATTACCCTACTCTTCAGAGACAAAGTGATAAAGATATTTTCACATCGGGTGTGTTACGGTTATTTTGGCTTATTAACTACGCCAAACATCGTAAAGTTTATTTTGATGGTTGATAACGCTAATTCTGCCCAATGTATGTTCACAAAAAAGCTTATTACATTTTACTAGTCTAGAAAAGCATCACTACTATTTCTTTTCTAAGGTTGAGTGTGATCATGTGAAAACACAAACTGGTGTTCTTCCTCTCAGGCCATGTGTCTCCAGCTCCTTACTGCTATTGGTGCGTTGGCTGGCACCGCCTGCTCCCTGCTGGCGGAGGGCGTGGGTGCAGCCGCCACAGCCTGGATCCTCCCCTTCACGGCTGGTGGCTTCGTTTACATCGCCACAGTTACCGTTCTTCCGGAGCTGCTGGTGGGCCGCTCGAGTGTGGGCCAGTCAGTGATGGAGATCATCGCTCTCCTGTTCGGGGTCTGGATGATGGTGCTGATCGCAGAGTACGAATGAGAACGCAAAGTCAAGAAAAGACAGAAGAAAAGATAGCAAGGCAGCAAGAGTGGTGGGTTGTGAGTGGTTATTTGGCTATTTAAATTTATTTTAAGACTCAGGGGCATAGGGAGTAGGAAAGAGAAAGTTGTGTGAAGGATACCATTGACAGCTGTGCATGTGTGAGCAAGAGAGGAAATGAATGAATGAGAGAGAGAAAGGTGGAAATGGAAGCCTTCAAAAGAGAACTGCACTAAAGGATCCAAACATCTTGACTGAAACCAGGCTGGTTTTCAGATGAATTATTTTGATTCCATGACAGACACAGCTGTCCATCACATTTAAGCTTTTTGACAGTTACTGACCTAAGGCTATTATGTTCAGAATGGTGTTTTTTTTTTGTTTTCTTTACCTATTTTGTGTAGATATAACTTTTGTTGAGGCCTGTCACTAATGTTTTCATGCCCCCCTTTTCTGAACCTGTATGTTATTGAGAGAAATTAGCAGCTTTTATATGTTGACATCATGCCATCTGGACCAAGGAACTGATGCTGCTGTTTGTGCATTCTTGACCAAATCTGTTGTTGTTTTTGTTTTTTGTTTTTTTGACAATACACATCTCCTCAACTGTATGTAGACAGTCAAGGTGTAAAATGCTGACAACACTTTTCTGTACTATTTTTTTCAGTTTACTCTAAACTACCATAAAGTACCTGTTTTTCAGAGACCCCAGCAGAAGCTTGTGCAGCTGTAGAAGGCCATGGTGATTATCCTGTAACTGTGGGGGGAAACTGCAGTGCTGGTATCTCTAATGCTGTATTTCACAAAGTAGGGGCCCAATTAGAGGACTGTCAAATAAAGATCTTTCTCTTATGGGGGAAGAGGATTTTTAGTTGAGTTTACTAACCGAGGTCCTTCGTTATCAAACAGCTCTCCATTGCTTCAAGTAGAGAAACAGTACAAACCGTAGGGCTCTGATGTGGACGCCCTAGTGCAAATGCCTGTAACTCGCACACATCACGGAACACTCGCTGGATCATTTTAGCTTAACTTTAGTCTGAAGCTAAATTGCACTTAACTGCAAAAAGTGTGGCATAGGACCAGTGGCCTACTGGTGAAACTGGTCTTGCATGTTGAAATTGGAATCTACCAGAGGGACCAACGAGGGTGAAGTGGGGAGGAATGGCCAGAATTACAAACGTGTTTAGCAGTTTTTTTTATTTGACTTTTCAGCAAAAATAAAGCAGTTCATGCATCACTGTAAAGTTTACTTGAATGTTTCAAAAAAATTACATTTACAACCTTGTTTGTGCATCATTAAAGTGATTTGGGTAATGAGTTTAACTGACATTTGCAGTGTTTTTTCTTTTTGTAAATTATATAATACTTCTGGAAACCAGTCAATCCTGTACAGTTTATATAGTGAGCATATATTCATGTACAGAAAAGTGGTTCTCCATGGTATGCCCTAGTATTTAGGGCCCCAAGTCACTGGTCAACATCTAGGATCTAAAGCCTTGAAACTGAAACACTTGAAATGCTGTTTAAGAACATTTCTGCTTAAATGCTATTCTTAAAGAGTGACATTTATAATTGTGTGCGTAACTCAATGTAGTGCCTGCAGTTTAAGTTTACATTGTGGATCCTCCAGTAGATTGGAGGGTATCTTTCATTCCTGGTGTATTCCAGTTATCTCAGGTGTGAGGGGTTTCATTTCAGCGCTGAAACCAGAGCAGCATGGTTTCCTCTGTTATACTGCAAATGTACATCCTGTAGAGAGAAGAAAAGTTTATATCTTATACGAACCACTGGGCCTCCAGGTAGCCTGCCCCCTGTAGCTAGGGAATGGAAATCGCTTAGGATAAAACATCTGTTAAATGCAAATGTAAATTTGTTATCCTTGCTAGTTGGTCACTGGTTGTTATGGTGTCTTAGGTGGCAACAAAGGTGCTGTCCTGTTCGATTACTACTAAGTTTTTATTCTGGCTTTAATATGTTTACAGTGTTCCTGAACGTAGAGCAATAACACATACGATGTGAACTTATTAATTGCATTTGATAATTAAGTACTACAAAATTCAGACAATATTAATGCTTACAGTATAAATTTCATGTTTATTTAAGTGTAATCAGTGTAATCTTACTGAGAAAAGCTGGGCAGCTCTATCCTCGGCTCTCAGCTCAAACTCCTCAAGTCTGAGAGAACTGAACCTGAGTCACAATAAACTGCTGGATTCAGGAGTTAAAATGCTCTGTGCTGAACTGGAGGATCAACATTGTAAACTGGAGTAAATTCATCACTATCACTGAGAATGTAGATCATACACATATATGCACACATTTATGCACATTTAAGTGCAAACATAGACACATACATATACAACCGTGTATGTGTGTGTCTTCATTTTATCTGCTGAATGAATGTGTGTTTGAAATGACAGTATTTTTAATCTATCACCTTTGCTGTCCCAGGATGTGGAAATGTAATGTCACAGAGAAAAGCTGTCCTGCTCTGTCCTCAGTTCTCAGCTCAAACTGCTCAAGTCTTAGAGAACTGAACCTGTGTAACAATGCACTGCAGGATTCAGGAGTGAAGATGCTCTCTGTTGGACTTAAGAATCCACATTGTAAACGGGAAACTCTTGGGGTTAGATTCTCTCTCTCTGACAGGGGAGAGTAGACCATATGAACAAAACACAGACACACATGTACAAACAACCAGTCACTATTAAATCCAATGATCAAAAGATATATAATTAATGTAATTGTTAACTTCAATGCAAATAAAATAAAGAATATATTTATGCCTTTTCATAAATCAGTCTTCCAGTGGATTATTGGTTAAAATTCATTAAATGTATTGCTATTATTGAGATGATAATTTAGCCTAACTTACACGCGCTATCCTCAAGAAATCACACAAACACAAATGCACACACACAATAACACAAAAACTACTCGCCTGGTCTCTCGAGTTTTCGTGAAGCCATCACGATAAGCAATGTAATTAAAATACATGCTGCGATCATTCTTTAGGGCTTTTTTTCATGCTAGGACAATGCTTTACTACCCTGCATTTGAATGCACACTGCATAACATTGCCAGTATCAGCAGGAACTGGTGACTAAGGGACAGTAGGAGAAAAATAATGAGTTGATTCCTTATCGTCTTTGTTTGCAAAGTGGTTGAAACAGGTTGAAATGCCATGAGACAGGAAAAGTCCCTAACCCTGACCCTAACCCTAACCTTAACCCTAAACCTAACCCTAAACCAGAGATGGGGCCTCAAGTTGCACTTACGTGGCACAAACAAAGACTTGTGACTTGACTTTAGACTTGCCCTCAACGACTTGAGACTTGACTCGGACTTGGGTGTTGTGATTTGTGAGTCGTAACTCATAAACAATGTTCATTCCATGAAATTATTCATTTATATCTCGCACTCTGTCCAACGATCCCTCGTTTACCATTATAACCCCCGAAAACCGTTCACCTCACCCCGGTGTCCCATTACTTTTGTCCGAGGTGAACGGTTTTCAGCTAATAATGGTTTTCAGGGGGTCGCTAGAAAGGTGTCTCCGAGCCCTATCTAACTGTGAAGTTTCACATTTAGAGTGTGAGATATTTTATTCATATTTAACATTTAGATGTTCAGATCATTTAAGGCAAATCCTCCATGTCCTGAGGGAATATCACAGCATGCAGTCCAGCCCCCTGCTAAGTAACAGCCAATTGTAATCGCGGGGCGTGGCCAATTAGCATATCTTCTAAACATTAATGCTCAACATTTACAGCTCAAAAATCCCACATTTAGAGTCGCCATTTGACTTGACTTGGTAAAAATGACTTGTGAACATCTGTGCCCTAAACCCAACCATAACCCTAATCCTAATCCTAATCCTAACCCTAACAGTCACCAGTTAGCGCTGATACTGTGCATTAAAATACAGGGCAGTGAAGTGTTGTCCAGCACGAAAAAGCCCTAAAGCGTTATCGCAGCGCATATTTTGATGACACTGATGATATCATGATGGCTGCGCGATAAGTCGTGAGATCTGGTTGGTATATGACCTATGTAAAGAGAGGAAGTAGTTCAATTCAGGACTTAGTTTATGTGTGTGTGTGTGTGTGGGGGGGGGGGGGGTACAGCTTATGTTTCAGTTCTGTATGCTATGGAACCTTTTGAGAGATGGGAGGAGGGAGGATGGGGTGTGTGGGGTCATCCACAGGTTTCTTTAGATCTGTAAGAGAGACACACAGACAAACTAACAAAGCACTACGCACGCCCTGCTAGCCGGTGGCATGATGGTAAATGGACACTCGATTCCGACTCCGACTGGGTATAAGTAGAGAGGGAAGAAATGCTTAATATGTGTTACTGATCAGGTTAAGTGGGAGAAACCAAAGTATCAGAGATAGGAATGGGATGTGCCAGGCTCAGGTCCCTGGTTATTAGTGTTGCGCGGGTTGGCTTTTTTAACACCCGCCCCAACCCAACCCGACCCGACCCGTCAGGAGATCCAAACCGCCCCGCCCAACCCGCAAAAATACGCATGGATAATGACCCGAAATCCGACCCGACCCGAGAAAAAATATACCCTGTTTCTTGTCTACATGGTTGAAAGTGGTGAGCAGGACGTGGGGGATGGCGTCCTCTGTGGATCTGTCGGGTCGGTAGGCGAACTGGAGCGGGTCAGTGGTGTTTGGGATGGAGGAGGAGATGATGTTGTTGAGTAGTCTCTCAAACACCTTAATTATTTCCGAAGTCAGTGCAACTGGCGTTCAGGCATGAGAGCTTGTTTTTGGTCACGGGTAAAATGATGGATCTTTTGAAGCACTTGGGGACCGCGGACTTTGCCAGGGACTCGTTGAATATGGCGGTGAACACCGGTGATGCCGTCTGGTCCCGCCGCTTTCCTGGTGTTAATTCTTTTCAGCGCCGCTCGAACGTCTTGCTCCGCTATGCTGAATGCGCGTTTGCCAATCGCAGCCAAAACAGGCGGGATTGGTCAGAAAATGGGTGTGTTAAAAAAAAAGCAGAGCGTAAAAGGCTGGCACTAACAGAAGATGGAGGAGAACCTCTATGCTGCCGAAAACAGGTGGGAGCATTAAACGTGTCTGTTTATCCTCTGAAGAACTTGACGTTTAGAAATAATGGTGTCCCCAGCTAACAGGGAACGTTCTCAGAACATACCTTTGTTAGCTGGGTCTGTGCTTTAACCTGAGAGGAGAGGAGAATCCAGTCACACACACAGTGAGGAGAAAACCTTAGTAGTTTTTTTAGCTCGGTGATGTATCTACTCTAACGACTTTAACGGTCAGAACCGGACGCCGTCAAAACGCCTATTTTTGGCCATGAACAAAAATACGAAGCTGAGTCAACTGCTACAGCCGCCTCAGAAGAGGGGGAGGAGCTGATGTGGGCCCTAAATGTGTTGAATGTAGCAAAATATAAATATCGGCCTTGGTTAAAAAGCTCCTTATGTGAAAGTATTAAAGTTAAAGAAATTGGATATGTGTCATTCGTTCATACTAGTATAATATTTATTATCATAGAGAGTAATTTCTTAGCCATTAGTTGACATTCTGTGCGGCCCCCAGGGATTTTCATATTTGGCCCACTTGCTATTGAAGCTGAATAGCCTGCAATAGAGGTTAAAGTGTTCCTCTGTGCTGAACTGGGATAACTGGGATAAAACTCTCCTCACATCTTCTGTTCTCACCGCCGAGACCACACAGTGACGGTTTCTATGGTAACAGAAACCACTTCTCTCAAATGAACTTTCAGCCAATCACGGGTAAGGGTGGTGGGTTTTACGGAATACTGGTGGGATTTAAAGCCACAGCGATCACGTGGTTTCAATGTGAGTCCCCTGCAGTCCAGGTGGGGGCGCTAGTTCTGTAACTGTGGTCCAAAACGGATAAAGCGGAGAAGCAACAGCAGCAGCAGGTTCACTGTGTTTTTAGAGGAACAGGAGCTGAAGGTAAAGAGATTTTTTAACACATTTTAGTCACTTCAGTTTAGTCGTGAACATTTCGCTCTTAATGTTTTTTTAATCTGATTCAGTGGTGCTGGTTCAGCTTCTGGACTGTTTACTGTCTCTCACACCTCTATCAACCTTTAGTTATTGTGCACCAAAATCCACCAATTTCTAAAATATTCTGCTTAATTAATGGTTAATATGTAAACAACGTAATTCAGAGTGGTATTACATAGATGTCAAATCTTTGGCGTTTGGTTTATCTGCAACATGCCAAGGAATAGAGCCAGTCTGTATTGTTCTAATTTCTTCCTCTTTATTTTAATTTCTGTGTCTTGGCATGGCGAAGGCATCACTGTCTCCTGCTAATTAAAAGGACAAATTCAGTCTTTATTTTAATCTATAATATCTGTGTTTATTTGCCTACAGAGCAGGAAAATGAGATATGATCACAGGTGGTCACTCGAGACGCGTGTGGAGACGCTTTCTAATGGTATGAACTGGCGCAGGGTAGGGGATTATGATTAGTTTATAATACTCACAGTGGAGATCAAAATTAGAGAACAAATTAGAACAACTGTATCTGAAGAGAAGACCGCAACACTATATTTTTAGGGCTACAGGATTCGAAAATTAATGGGAACTGTGCTCACAGGACATCACTAGTTTCTCGCCCTGCTCTGGTTTGCAACCCCAAGTTGCTCCAGGAAGACTGTCCCCTGTAGTTAGTGAATGGAAGTCGCTTTGGATAAAAGCATCTGCTAAAATGCTGTAAATGTAAAATGTAAATATAAAAATGTTTGATCTTGGTCCATTCTTCATGGTCCACCAAGGATTTTCCAGAGGTTCTCTATGGGGTTTAGATCTGGACTCTGGGCTGGCAGTCTCATGGTTTCAGTGTTTTTAACTTCATGGAACTCTTAACCTGGTTTGCAGTCTGACAGGCGGTGACTTGAATTAATTTGTGTCCTTGTAAAGCTTCAATATTCCTGAAATCACATACTTGGAATGCCCAACCTCTCTTGCAATGGTTGAGAGGGTCATTCCTTTGCCTTCATCTGGACAACCGGCTATCACAGGGTTTCAGTCACCGTACAGCCAGATAAATGGGGCTTGTCAACCTGTTAAGTAAATTGTCACCAGGTCCCAAATTAACACTAATAGCTGGGCGGTATCTGAAAGTGTTCTCTTATTTTGATCTGACCTGTTCTTAAAATTTTTCATTTAAGGTTTTTATATTGAAATTCTGAAATATGCTCAAGAATCTACCCTTATATTCCAGGCTTCATAACTTCAAATATAGACAAGCAGTGACTATTAGCAGTTTGTAAGTTGTTCTCTACTTTATATGCTTTCTTGCCAGTAGATTTATGTATTCAGGTTGTAACCTACAATCTAAGGTAAGCAGTAAGGGTGGGAATTGCCACATATATGACAGCACAATATTACTTTGATCCTTTACACTTTTTTGCAGATTCCTCTAAATCTTCCTTGCCTCCACAGTCCTAGAGATTTAGAGAAGCTTCTTTAGACCAAGTTTTAAGTTTTGTTGGTGGGTTTTTGTCCCTTAATAGTTGGGTTGTGGGGTGGGCTCTGTGATGTAGAGTAAACACACATTCCAGTATGTTCTTCCCTGTAGTTGCACACTTGGCATGTAGATAAAATTTCAGTGTTTAGTTTGGTGTGGTTAAAATCTTCAGCAATAACGAAGACACTTTAGGGGTATGTGTTCCGCTGATTGTTAATTGCCATTAGCATGTAGCTGAGTGATAGGTTAGCATTATAAGCAGATGGTATATACATGGCTGTGATAATAAAAGAGAAATTCTGGAGCAGATAAAAGGGTCTGCACTTAAATTTGATGATTTTCAAGTAGTATTTATTTTTTTTTCAAAGTGTAATGCATATCTGATTTAAATGAAACAATGTTCC
This sequence comes from Brachyalestes nurse, assembly GCA_037974405.1. NCBI lineage: Eukaryota > Metazoa > Chordata > Actinopteri > Characiformes > Alestidae > Brachyalestes > Brachyalestes nurse. Next base: position 18,517 of record JBBPCY010087487.1, read on the forward strand.
ATGGAGCAAGACAATGAACAAAAACTGAAACACTACAGGAAAACACAACAATACAAAATTGCAGGACAACATATAGTACAGCTGAAAAAGCAGTAACAGTACTAGTGTGAATGTATACAGTTGTAGGATCTTGTGTAATGGTGTTTGTCAGTCAGTGAGTTACATTCACAGCTTAATAGCTGTTATCAGAATCCTTGATTCTGTCGTTGATGTGAGTTCTATGGCCTGCAAGCTGCATCCGCATCTCCTTGATTAAGCCAAGTTTCTTTAACCGTCATGCACCTATCCCAAGTGGGTGTCTGTGATGATAAACCTTGTCACAGCTCATTCATGTTGTTGGGAAAATTACCTGGCTTTGACGTTGTAAAGGGTTGGTAGTAGTGGACTTTGAAGGGCCATCCTTAACCTTGCTAGGTTATTGGAACAGCATCCTCACTTTTGTCTACACTCCCTCCACCGTTTGAAATGCCTGATGCTCAGTATCCCTAGAGTCCTCAGTGCTGTTGATGACGTAGGGACACAACATGTACTTCACGAAGTGCAACCAGTGTGATCCCTGGATCATCAACCCATCCATCATCTGTCATCCTGGTTTATAAAGTGACTTGTCAACTTGCCTTTCTCTTTGTTACTAGGACCGAGGAACACTTTGATCAAATTAAAAGGAAGACTTTCTCTCGACTAATTGAAAGCTGGGCACTAGACCACTGAACAGTATTGAACATAGAATTGGACAAAAATTACCATAATTAAGCTTAATCTTTGTTTAAAATTATACTGTAAACCAGTTATTTGACTAGTTCAATCCCTTACCATATCGTTTTTGTAAGTACTTCTTGTATTGTTCAAATTTACATATTTTTTTTTCTCCAGAAAAGGAATGACTTGTTTCAAGTCTTCTCCTCATCCAAGTGTGCACTTTTTACCTCAAGAAACCCCAAGTGGAATACATCACACAACTAGTATTCGGAAGGACTGCGCAAGAAAATATGGTTTCCAAAAGGTCCAGAACTCTGAAAACGTATTGTGCTTCTCTTCATGCCAGCACATCTCACAGACAAGCACGAAAGAAGAAAGGAAAAGAGTCAGAGCATGGAAAGAGTCCAGGTCAGCCGAGTACTTTGCAACAAGACCAGCACATTCACACTGAAGAGAAACTGTATCACTGCACAGAGTGTGGAAAGAGTTTTACCAGACAGAGTAACCTCCAAATACACCAGCGCATTCACACAGGAGAGAAACCGTACCACTGCTCGGAGTGTGGGCGGGGTTTTACTCAACAGATAAATCTCCAAACACATCAGCGCATTCACACAGGAGAGAAACCATTTAAATGCTCAGAGTGTGGGAAGAGTTTTAGAGCGGGCAGTACCCTGAACGCACATCAGCGCATTCACACAGGAGTAAAAGATTATTGCTGCTCAGAGTGTGGGAAAAGTTTTACTTTACAGAGTCATCTCCTAACACATCAGCGCATCCACACAGGAGAGAAACCGTATCACTGCTCAGAGTGTGGAAAGAGTTTTAGAAAGAACTTCACTCTCAAAGTACATCAGCGCATTCACACAGGAGTGAAACCCTATCAGTGCTCAGAGTGTGAGAAGAGTTTTACTCGCTGGGTTTCTCTCCAGCTGCACCAGCGCATTCACACAGGAGAGAAACCGTATCACTGCTCAGAGTGTGGGAAAAGTTTTCGAGCGGGCAGTACCCTCAAAGTACATCAACGCATTCACACAGGAGAGAAACCATATTACTGCTCTGAGTGTGGGAAGAATTTTAATCGCTGGGTTTCTCTCCAGCTACACCAGCGCATTCACACAGGAGAGAAACCTTATAACTGTTCTGACTGTGGGAAGTGTTTTACTCAACAGAGTTCTCTCCGAGCACATCAGCGTATTCACACTGGAGAGTAACTATTGCTGGTCAGAGTGTGGAAAAAGTTTTACTTTTTAAAGTTCTGTCCAAAAACACCATACAGATAAACTGTATTACTGTATTACTGTAATTTTTTTGTATTACTGTATTACTGTAATTTAAAGACACACAAATGCATTAAGAGGAAGCTTGAATTTTAAGCATGTGAAACAAGCATGTGGAATCAAGTTGGATTTTTGTGATTTTGAATGGCTGATTGCCCAGAAATTAAATTTGAATTTGTTTTGTCACTGGACTAAGTACACTAATGTTTTGATTTATTCTTTAATGTTCATTTCTTATTTCTCCTTGTAAGATGATTTGTGTTGATCAGGTCTTACAGGCATCGAACTAGGTCCACAGAGGCCCTTTTCTCCTACTCATTCTGATCTTTGTAGTTAAGAAGAACAGTAAATTAGACAGGTGAATGGAAGGTTTAAGGGCTACTTGATGTTTTGAGAGAATGTATGCAGTAGTGAGAATTTAACTTTTCTTAGCTTGGTATCTTAAGAGAGAACTTTCTGGGAAGCAGTGTACCATCACTGTACATATATCTAAAAACATTGGCCTCAAGAATATCCAGAGACCTGTATTTGGTATTTAGGAAATAAAACATGAGCATTACCTTAGTGACAAAAACAGTCAGGATGAGCATGTGACCAACTGTGCCAATCCCCAGTTTTTATTTTCTTTAGGTTGTGGACTTTTTTCATGTTTGGGTCTAACTGCATCTGATATTTTAGTATAATCAGGATATAGTCTGTTATCATGTTTTATAGGAATAAAAGTTAGTTCTGCTTAGTAAAGCTTCTACAGGCAACACATAATGATGTGGCATGGTAAGAGGGTCAGAATGTTGCTGTCTGAGGTGGTTAATTTAACTCATTAGAACAGTATGTGATTTTGAAGCCAGAGTGTAACAGTGCATGAGACAACAAACCATTGTGATGAACGTTCTGGTGGAGAAGCCAACACAAACACTCCCCAGCCAAAACACACCCACATAAATATGGATTTGCCTAAACCCAATGGAAAGCAAGAATCAATTACTATGAGTATTTAGTGTAGATGCTATTGTTTGTAGGTACACAGTATGTAGCTGAATAAGGGGCATAAGGTTTCAGTGCTGTACAAAGTGAGTGGATAAAACTGAAACAAATTAGGTAGGTGTCAAGAAACTGAGAAGGTGACTGCTAGTAATGCATAGCAGTGAAAGATGATGTAGATATTTATGTTGCTGTAATGCAGACAGATACCACTCTTGATATATGCTATAGGGCTCACTCTACTTGCGTTTGTGACTTTAGCACCTCACTTCAACAACAGTGTTTAAAATATTCTTTCTTCACATTTTTTATTCTGATCAGGCTGATGCCAAATATAGCCCATTTCAGGGGTGATGCGATGATTTTTGATACACAATACTGACCAAATTTGTTTTTCTGGAGGGGCAGGTGACTATTGACAGAGCATGACAGGGAAAACAGGACATTAATTTGTAAATATGATAATATTGGGACGGCTGGTGACCTAGTGGTTAAGGAGTTGCCCCGTTGTGCTTTAAAGGATGGGGGTTTGAATCCCAGAACTGCTAGTGGCACCACTGAGGTGCCCTTGAGCAAGTTCCCACACACTGCTCCCTGGGCCCACTGCAACCGCCCAGCAACACTACAATCATGTAGAAAGAATAGCAGATTAAGCACCCATGTCTGGTTTGACTTCAGTGGCACACCTATACATTTACAGCATTTATCAGACGCTTTTATCCAAAGCAACTTCCGTTTCCTAACTACAGGGACAGTCTCCCCGGAGCAACTTGAGGTTAGGGGACCCAGGGGTGATATGCTGAAGGTAGGATATGGACCTGTGACCTCTTAGTCCAGAGGCAAGTGTCCTACCCAATACGCCACCACCACCATACAAACACAATCCACGCGTTTGAGTAAATAAATGTGTTTAATTTAAACAGATTGTGAAGGGTGGTTTTATCTCTCAGTGTGTGGGTGTGTATTTGTGTGTGTGTGTGAATGCTTGTGATGTCTGTGTGAGGATGTCTTTATAAGTCAAGTAGGTTTATTGTCATTTCAGCCATAGACACAGTGAACATTGTGCCTCCAGGACCATGGTGCAACAAAAGAACAATACACAGTGCAATGAGAAACACAAGCAACAAAACAGGACAATACATCCTTTAGTGAAAACAGCTACAGAATAAATACAGTATTATGACAGATATGAGTGTTATCTTTGGAACAGCCTACAATCGTACAGTGTATACTGGGCATTAGAGGTAGAGAGGAGCTGAGATCTAATTATTATGAAACACCCATTTTATACCATAAATTGTAATGTTTTATAGACATTGTGTACAACTGTAGTGTTTATGTGTGTATGTGTGTGTAACTCACTTTAGTGTCTCTTTTTTACAGTTTGAATCCTCCAGGAGATCAGAGGGTCTCCTGAGCAGTGTTGGGAGTAACGCGTTACAGAAGTAATGAATTGCTCTAATGCATTACTTTTTGCTGTAACGCGGTAACCTGGTAATATTTTATTCGGTACAAATGTCAGTAACGCATTTTTAATGCATTTTTAACCCAGACAATGCATTTTTAACCCAGAATGAAGTGATTTTTTTTCTTGCGCATGTCGTACACCTGTTTCTGATGGGCTGTGGTTGTACCCTGGTGCTCTCTCCCCTCAAACGGTTTTACAGACAAGTCCACGGGGCAGCAACTCGCGCTCGGTGGATGCCCAGCCGGCGACACATGTCCCCAAACACTTGTGCTTCAAAGTTTCGCCCTCGGTCACTGTGCGGTTCCTCTGGAGCCCCAAACCTACAAAAAAACTCCACCAGCTTGTCTGCCACTGTGGTCACACTCTGGTCCGCTGTTGCATACGCCTCGGGCCACTTGGTGAAATAGTCCATGGCCACAAGCATGTAGCGGTTCCCCGGCTCAGTGAAGTGATGTTTTTTTTCTTCATACAAATTCGCCAAAATCAGCGCGAGATCAGCAGAGAGGAGAAACGTCCAGCAAAATGTTTAACTTCTTGTAGTCGGACAGAACTGAGAGATTAGTGAACCTGCAACTGATCTAAAGTCAGATAGAACTGTTTTTAACCATAAGCCCAGCTCAGTCAGATACAACATCACCTTCCACTGGCTGTGTAATGAGC
>JBBPCY010087612.1:0-23574 GCA_037974405.1 Brachyalestes nurse
GCCCCCTGCTAAGTAACAGCCAATTGTAATCATGGGGCGTGGCCAATTAGCATATCTTCTAAACATTTACAGCTCAACATTTATAGCTCATAAATCCCACAAATGGAGTCTCCATTTGTAAACATTGCCACTCAAGGACTCGAGCACAAAGACTTTAGACTTTAGACTTTAGACTGGTAAAAATGACTTGTGATTTAGTGTGTAGTTTTTACAGTCTGACAGTAGTAATTGAGGAGTGATGTTTTTCCAGTGACAGTAATAGTTGTGGAGTAATTTTATCCCAGCATGAATCTACAGTGATTACACTTATGAACATAAAGTAACTAATGTGATTCTGGATCACAACAGCTGTAATCTGCGTGGTGTTTAAAAGCGGCCGGGATTCACACTGGTAGCCCACAGTGCACAGCATGCAGGAACCAAAATAGAGCCGGAGGGGAAAAATCATTTCATCATCTCTCTTTTATCAGAACAGATTGAAAAGGACACCCTGGAAAGACTTTTTTTTTTAAACTTTCCAGCAGGCCATTTGTCCATCCGCCCATGGAAACAAACACACCATTCACAACCATGAAAGATACACGTACAGACAGTCCTGCTCATCATTTTTTAGGAACAGTTTTAGTGGACGAGCGAAAGCTGTTTTGCCAGTTCTGAAATGCCTGGAATCAAGGTTTGGCGACAGACTTTTTTCAGTCGTGTTATACAGTATGTTACTCGAGTTGGGCTGATGGATGAAGCCATCATTTATCACCAGTTTCTAACTGAGAGAGAGAGAGAGAGAGAGAGAGAGAGAGGGGGAGAACCTGATTGATCCCAGAGGAAACTGCTTATGTTACGACTGCACAGACACAATGAGAGAAGAACAATATAAAATATAAAGTCTAAATTAATTCAACAAAAACTTTGCAGAAAATTCTCTATATGACATACACTATTCTATATACACAAACGCTGGGTATACTATTGATAAATTAGTTACTTTTAAGTGAATTACTAATAACACAAATGGTGATTAGGAGTCTGTTATTGCATGTAATACAGATCAGTAGTAGAGCAGTAATATTGACACGGTAATATTTACACAGTGAGTCTATTGCACATAATAATAAATAGTTTTCAGTGAATAAATAGATAAAAAGTAGGTGAATTTATGAAAGCCGTGGAGAGAATGCCTGTTAGCTAGTGCTGGGTTAGCTAGTGCTGCCCGAGGTGTTTTCCTGTCTGATGGTGTTTGTGTTCCTGCAGGTGTGTGTTATGCCGAGTTTGGCGTGCGGGTGCCGAAGACCACAGGCTCCGCCTACACGTACAGCTACGTGACGGTGGGCGAGTTTGTGGCGTTTTTCATCGGCTGGAATCTGATCCTGGAGTATCTGATCGGCACGGCGGCGGGGGCCAGCGCCCTCAGCAGCATGTTCGACTCTCTGGCCAATCACAGCATCAGCTCCTTCATGATCAGCCACGTAGGAACACTCAATGGACTGGGTGAGTGAGTGTGTGTGTGTGTGTGTCTGTGTTTGTGTGCATGCCTGTGTGTGTGTGTCACTGTGTATGAGTGTGTGTGGGTTTGTCTGTGTGTGTGGGTGTGTCTGTGTGTGTGTGTGTGTGTGTGTATGTCTGTGTGTGTGTGGATGTGTCTATGTGTGTGTGTGCCACTGTGTGTTTGGGTGTGTGTGTGTCCCTGTGTGTGTGTGTTTGTGTGCATGTCTGTGTGTGTGTGTGTGTGTGTGTGTGTGTGTGTGTGTGTGTGTGTGTGTGTACATTAAGCATCCCCAGGTGACGGTAAAAGGACTAGATTAAGTGTAACGCTGCATTAAAAGCAACATTAATGGACATTCTAATGTAATCTTCAGACTCCAGTTGATTTAATAATCCCAGAATATTAACCCTTTAAACCTGAGCCAAAAAGTGCCTTATATTTGTGCCTGTAACTTGGTGATAAATGACAAATTTCAAGTTCTGATAGTGCTGCACGATATCGTATTAGCTCAGACATCAGTTCAAGCAGCAAACATGAGCCATAAATAAAATTAGATATGAATAATTTGTTTATCAAAGAGTATCTGTCCTACATTTTTGTATTATATTTTTCCATAAGCTTCAGTTATGGACATTTTGTTGGTTTATGTACCACAAACAGTAATAATTCATTTTACGACTTTCTTAGACATTTCTGTGCTTTTAAGACTGATATATGTCCATTTAAATGAATGTGATTTGCTGCCATGTATTATGCGTCATTCTACAAGCAACGAGGTGGACATATATTACAGTGTAGGTTTTTGTGACATCACAAAAACAACAAAACAGACCATTTTACAGCTTACTTTCCATATAAGGATGGCATAAGTTTTTAAACTTTAACACTGTTTTAACAATGTTTATACGCTATGTTAAACTCTTAATTTAAAAAAATGAAAATGAAAATTTCCATGATATGGGCCCTTTAAATTAATGAATTAAAAAATAGAGAAAAATCCTGTTCATTAAACAGACCAGAGGAAAAGCAACTTGACCTGCACTGTGAACCAAACATAGTCTATAGAGCATTGCAGCCTTTTGCCTGTCCCAGAATACAGAATGCTAAAAGTCCTATCCATGAAAAGCCTATCTGTCCTCATGAAAACATGACAGACTGACACCACTAGCTCTGCCCTGTATGAAACATCACACTTTCAGAAACCAACAGTTCCGATATTCAAAACCTCACAGGATTTCTTCCGAACTAAAGTGACTTTAGATCAAAACAGACATGGGTGATGACGAGGTGGTTACTGTGCTGATGGTGTGCAACAAGTGAAGAAAAATTGTGGATGAGGAGATGAAGTCGACAGGGCTTGTACATTATGGAGTTGCATACGTACAGCTCCTGAAAAAATGAGACCACTGCAGTCTATTTTGAAATCAACATCTCTATGAGTGACCACCATTCCATGCCAGTGTGTGTGTGTGTGTGTGTGTGTGTGTGTGTGTGTTTGTATATGTGTGTTTAAAGTACACAATGGCAAATGCTGGTCCAGATGGTGTTACATGGGTTGTTCCAAACAAAAATCTTGGCCTTTGTTTAGGGTTAGGGTTGTTGATTGGGAGAAGGAGGACCACCCTAACCATCCAGAGGGGCATATAGTGTCCTCTTAGATTCCCAGCCATAGATCAAACCTGCATTCTCCCAATGATCAGGCCACTCTGAACCCCAATGAAGGCTGTTTTAAGTCTAAAGATATTATTCTTTTGTAAAACAATGGTATGTAATAGTGTAAGCATGCCTGGATGTACCAACACTGAGACCTGAATGAGAGGTGTAGCCACAGGTCTGCCTTTACTGATCACAGGCCTGTCTGGTTAAACTGTCCAATAGGAAATAAAAAGCTCTTATCTGTGTCATGAGCATCATGAATTTCTCAGCTTACAGGCGTTCCATTGTCCTTTCCTGAGCAGACTGTGCGACTCCAAACACGAGGGCTGTCCTTTGGGCTCGGGGATATTCCAAAGTTCAATGGGCAGATAAAAGTTCCTGCCAAATGAATGTAATGTAATGTATTGCAATGAAACAAAAGTTTCACCACAAAAATAACAAGAACTGGTACCACTGATAAAAGGCCATTAGGCCCATTTGGATTCTAATCTAATGGTGTTGTGTTCCAGTGAGATGTGGTTTAATGTTTACCACTAAAACCCACTAGTTTCCTGTTTAAAACCTTTAGGTTCAATTAGAAATCCATCAAATGCATCAAGAATTGGTGATGGTTCACCTGTAAAACCACTGTGATATCAACCCACAAAATGCCATTACTGACCATTAGACATCATTAAGGAAGCGACAGACACTTTTGTCAGAGAGTTTGTTTTTAAGCAGAGCACCTTTTTTTTAGTCCACTGCTCACATTGCCCCTTATTGGTAGGAAGATTGAACAGGTAACTGGGAGGCTGCCAGGTACTGACTTTACATGGTATTTCTAAAAACACTGTTCCATTTTACATTCTGGTGCACTTAGTGATCATGCACTCACACTTTATCCTTACCTGGAAAAGTGAACCACCTCTAAGTGACTGTCTTTTTGTCACATGTGAACACACCACAGCACAGAACGGTCGTCTTGGGCCCGATGGCTGTTCTGGACTTTTCCAGAAGAGAAAGAGAGCGAGAGAGAGACAGAGAGAGAGGGATTTAAATTCAGTGCGGCACAGCAGCCATTCTGGACTTTCCCAGAAAGAGAGAGAGAGAGAGAGAGAGAGAGACAGAGCGAGAGAGAGACAGAGCGAGAGAGAGACAGAAAGAGAGACAGAGAAAGAGAGAGATTTAAATTCAGCACGGCAGCGTCGGCCCTGTATACATTTTTGTTAAGGGTAATATATTAAGCTGAATTTAAAATGAAATTAAAGTGTGTCGAATTCAGTCATTTGTTCTTTAAATCTCTCTCACTCTTACTCTCTCTGTCTCTCTTTCTGTCTCTCTCTCTCTCTGTCTCTCCCTCTCTCTTACTCTCTCTCCTCTGGAAAAGTCCAGAATGGCCGTCCGTTTGGGTGGCATAGGGCTTTTAGAAGAATGAATCGAAAACAAGAGAACAGGAGGACAGCAGCCAATAACTGGAAATTTAGCTGAATTTATATTTGGATGACTATGTTATTAGTAAATTATATTATATTATAAAAAATATTATACTAATTATATATTTTCAATAATTTAAAAATGCATTAAAAAACATATTGCCATGAAAAAAGCAAAAAGAATTGCTAGAATATTTGCAGTTTCCACGTTATTGTGGGGATTTCCGCATTTTGCGGAGAGTTCGGTTCTCAGGAAAAATCTGCGTGTGACTGAATCCGCGTGTGCTGATCCGCGTTAAACTGGGGGATTACTGTATATATGTATATGTAAACTTAGATATGTATGTATGTATGAGGATATGAATGTATATATGTACAGAGATTTTGTAGGGAGAGTTGGTTGAGTTATTCTGTGTTAGTAACACTCACTGAGGCAGCATGAACAGAGCCATAATGAGGCTGAGTTCCTGCTGGATAGCTTTTTGCGTTAGACTCAAGTAGTTAAACTCTGGCTAGCCTTATGCATGCTGTGAATCTGACACAAGAGCATAAAATATGAACCTCACACTGACTGTCCACAGTTCTAAGCTGAGCTGTTCACCACATTGAGCGTTAAAACTAAAAACTACCTGCAGCTTTAACTCCTCTACTCTTTCAGGGCATCACTCCTCGACGTCTCATTTTCGCCCAGGGCACAGGCCGCGGGTATGCAGGGTATTTTTAGAATCACGTGGTGTGTTTGGTGACAGATGTGGAAGGCTATGTGAGGTTTTTCTTCTCTGACGTCGTTCGCCCAGCGCCTGAGGAACATTCTGTCAGAGCTGTGACGAGCAGACAGGAGAGTGAAACAGATCAGCCACAGACTGCAGGAACGCCCTGCGACGTCTGGGCTTACTGCTACTCATAATTCTCATTAGAAAATGGACTAATTAATTATCTTACTCTTTTTTGAAGGCTATTTACAGTGTTATAACACAAGCAATGAATGGCACATATATAAAGCAGTGCTTGAGTATTGATGAAAAGTTTATGTCAGAGTTCACTGATGTTTAATGAAATAAAGGACCCTTAAACTAAAGTCTGACAGTTATTTTTTCACTTATGGCACTGCTATGAAATATCGTTGCCAGTGGAACGTCTAATGCTGCAGTCAAAACACATTTGTCTGAATGTGTAACTTTTTCTGGAAAATGAATTTTTAATACACATTTATATAACAAGATTATATCACTAGTAATGGCCCATTCGTCATGAAGTGTTCGCAAAGTATAAAGATCACCTGGAGCTTTCAAATGACTAAGCTGTTTTCACACATGGACTCTAGAGAATGTCTGGAGAATGTCTTTTGCGGTTCAGAAGTTTCTGCCGCTGTTTTTGTTCCCGTTGTTGTGGACTTGAGATTGTGATACACTCAGTTTGTGAAGATTAAGTCTATGTAAAATGAAAAGAATATATAGAATTATGAGGTTCTGATGGTAATTGTCACTTCAAATGTTGAAATAAATCAATTATAGCTGGTTTACTTTAGGCTCTATGTTGCCTTGCCTCACAGCACTCCAGTACCTTTCACACAGCTGCTGAAGCTAAAAGAGCAGCGATGGTGAGAGATCGCACATGAGAGTGCGGTAAATGATCACACCACAAGAAAAATGCTTTGTGTAACTTTTACAATAAGAGGTTAGTGTGAAGAAACAAGCTTAATTAATTTTCTCAGCACTGCTGGGCCCTTCTGAGTAAAACCGGGAGCTCAGAGCCTCAAACTTGACTGTTATTTGTTAAATCTTCGCAAATTGAGTGTATCACAGTCTCTAGTCCACAACAGCGGGAACGAAAACAGCAGCAGAAACTGCAACAGCACATGGACTTGGTTCTCCAGACGTTCCCTAGAGATCATGTGTGAAAACAGCTCTAGTTTACTGTCCATTAACAGTCACATCTGTCCTCGCCCCAGGTAAAGGTGAGCAGTCGTACCCAGACCTCCTGGCCCTGGTCATTGCCATCTTGGTCACAGTGATTGTGGCTCTGGGGGTGAAGAACTCGGTGGGCTTCAACAATGTCCTGAACGTCATCAACCTGATAGTGTGGGTCTTCATGATGATCGCGGGACTCTTCTTTGTGAGCGGAACGAACTGGGATGAGGGACGATTCCTGCCGTTCGGCTGGTCGGGGGTAAAACTTACAAATCTTCCAAAATGAGAAAGTATTATTATGAGAAAAGTTTCATTATTATATTAACTTTCAGATTGAATGAGCATCGTAGCCAAATTTTATGTATCCACAATATACAATAGACTGTTCGCTGTCCAAAATAATTAGAGTAATAATACAAGAAACTGTTAAATAATTGAATCAATCTGCAGAATTACTGTAATGTAATTTAACTGTAATTTAATTGTCCCCTACAGGTGATGCAGGGTGCTGCCACCTGCTTTTACGCTTTTATTGGGTTTGACATTATAGCCACAACAGGAGAGGAGGCCAAAAGCCCCAACACCTCCATTCCGTACGCCATCACCGCATCACTGGTCACCTGCCTGACTGCATACGTCTCTGTGAGTAACAAACTCTCACAGCTGCTGCTCCTCAAGCTTTGCTTAAAGTGGCCATATCTTAGTGGTCTGTCAGGTATGATTAGAAAAGAATAAATAAAATTATTTCTTATCTCATTATCTAGCAAAGGGCTATTACTGTGACCCCAAGCAGGTCTGTCTATTAGAATGAATGTTGAATGCACCATAGACTACTGCTGCGGTCAAGCAAAACCTGTAAAGGTATATAACCTTTATCAATGGACGGTAACAGATCGTTTACTATGTTCACTAGGACTATTACAGTTCAAATCCTGATTGAACTGTTTTATTGATGTGATTCTTATGCAAATATAAACCTGTTGTTGAGTCATGACTTTCTCTAAGAGCTTAGATATAAATGGTAGATTAGAAATAGGTCTGCAATTTGATAGTTTACATGGATTGAGATTTGGTTTCTTGATCAGAGGCGTAATTATTGCTAGTTTAAACACTTTTGGTACACAACCAGGTCTAACAGTGGAATTTATTATTGCTGAAAAGGGCAGATTATTACTGGTATGACTTCTTTAAGCTAGTGGGAACTGAATTGAGGGGGGAAGTTGAAGATGAGGAGATACCTGTAATAAGCTCTGTCTGTTGAACTGGGTTAATAGACGCCAGCCTGTCTGCTGTATCTACATTTTGATCTGAATCTGCAGCGGCTGTTTCAGACTGCAGATGTCGTTGGGTTATAAGTGTGGGTTGAATTTCTTGTGTAATGGTCTTGATTTTATCACAGAAGAAGTCCATGAAATTGTTACCACTGCAGGTATCTGAGGTTTGGTACCTCCCTGCTTCTTTCCAAGTTTAGAAATAGTGCTCAATTCTAATTGTAATCATGTTAGATCTAATCAGAGAGGAAAGATGGGAAGCTCTGTTGTTGTGTGTATGGTTGTCCTTTCAGGCAGAGTGAATGATTCCAGCCTGGTCAGTCGCCATTTATGTTTTTATTTTCATCCATTTTGCTTTAAGATGCATGTTTGATTGTTGTTTTAAAGAGAAATATTTTTTTCTGTCTCATTCATAAAGGAGCCACTTTATCTAATGTAGAACAAAAGGTGTTGTCTAAGCACTGAAAACTGTTGGAACAGTTAGGTCAATAAATCTGGGAGGTTTTCAACAAAACAAATACGCCCAACTAAAAAATGAGGGATGTGCATATAAGGCTCATATTTGAGGTAATGGTCTGAGAAACAAAAGCTTTGTACTCTATATTAACACTCAGGGTCAAGATTAAATCAAGGGTGTGACTGCAGCAGGGCCCCATTATATTTTGCGTAAGACCAACAGAATCTTGGATTGATACAAATTCAGTTTTCAGTGGGTCGTGTTCTTTTTTAAAATAAATATTTAAATCTCCAACAGTTTTTACTTTTTCACAGTGTACTATCAGGTTTGCTAGGAAACCATCAACTCTTTGTATGAACTGTGTATAAGACTCTGGTGGTTTGTAGATAGTAATCAGTAAAAAAAAGAGGTCTTATTTGTACTTGAACTGAGGTTATCCCTAAGAACTCATCAGTAAATCAGTAAAATATTATCAGTAAATTATCAGAACTCATCAGTAAATCAGTGTATCAGTAAAATCTGATTTAGGTAAAGATTTAGGTAAATATAAACGGTGTGAAACAGTCTACAACTGGTGTTTGTTCTCCTGCATGCTCGCCGTTTGCTGCTCTTTCTCTCGGCGCGCCGTAGCTCGGCCACTCTCCGGACCCCCTCCCTCAGTGGGTTTTCCACTCCCACCTGTGGGTGGAGATTATCCTCAAAATTCATTGTTTTTTCTGTTGGTTTCTAAGACCTAAAATTTAGAAAATGGATATTTTTGTTTATTGTCGTGTGATTCATGTGTGACACCCTTTTTAAAATGCCAGTACCAGTTATTATTATGTTTTTTTAATTTAAAAAATGTTGCTTCTACGTGACATAGGAGCACCAAACAAAGCTCAGCATGACATCTGACACCTTGAGCATCAACACAAACCAGTGAAACTAGCGAAACTAGCATATAAGGAGCTGTTTAACTGTATAATGATGTTTTACCATTTGTTGCGCTTCCGGCACGGAAGTGTGTGTATGCTGCTAGTGTTCTAAGGATTAATGTTTAAGTGAATCCGTTTTCTGATTAATACCTGAGAGCATTTCTAGGAATGGTCACTATCCCTCCATCTCTGTCACTTCATTGAGAGTAGTGTTTGTAGTTGTAGCCTGGGGGGCCTTATATAATGAATTGTCAGGTCTAATCCAAGTTCCTATAAGACTTTGAGAACCAAAATCCTTGATTGGTTAATTTCCATTGGCAATATTAAGATCTGCTGTTGTTGCAAATTGATTGGGATAGTTTTATATTTATAAAAAAAATTCTGCTCTTTACTTCACTGCCACTGAGTTTTCCAGTGCAGATCACATCATGTTTCACTACGTTTAGCATGAATCCATGAATATTTTTAGCATGAATCCACGAAAATCCCTACGTCTGTGCAATATATTGCTTCCTCTTGGGTGTTTTCTAGAAGAAAGGATAAGCGAAGTGAAGCTGAGTTACAGCCTGAGCTCCTGTCGATGCTGAATGGAACGTCTGCTCCTAATTCGCCTTTAAATCAACGCTTTCTGTCTGGCTTCGCTGGGCGACATCATCCATCACTGTGTTCACACAGCATCTCTGAAATCTTTATAAGCTTCACCAGCCTCACCACCTTGCCAGCCTGGCAGACTGCAGCCGGTCACCATGGCAACCTGATGATGCAAAAACAGTGCAGGGTGCAGCAAGTCTGGAGGACAGGTGGCATAGTTTAGAACAATAAAACATTATGTACTCAGTCACAGAACACAGTAGATTAAATATTAAATAAGAACATGCAAGACAGTATGCACCGATGTACTCTGACACCTCAAACTATATATTAGTATAAAGAACATGACACTGCACACTTCTCATCCATTTTATTACAAACACCTACCCACCCTTCATATCCCTTAATGGCAAAATTGGTGCGATTAAGCAAACTGTAATTGCTTGCAGTCTTGGTGTTTATGGAACACAATGTACTTAAAATGTGCTTAACCCAACCTGAATTTACCCCTGAAAATACACAAAATCCCTTCATTTGAATTAAGTGGCCGTTAATTTGTGAAACCAACCCCTTAATTTGACCTTAAAATTATATTTAAGGCATGAATATGAAACCCCTTAATCTTAAGTTTAAGCCATTCATTCAGAAGGATTTATTATTTAAGGGGCCTTAATGTGTGCACTTTGTCCCTTAATTTTCCTTAATTTCCTGCATGGGAAATTACAGTCAATATTAAGGTAAATTTAAGGGGTAAAATTAAGATGTTTGGTTTTCTAATGTGTATGGAAGGTTTACTGGTTATCCGCTAGCCGACTTTCCAGGTAGCTATAAATCACCTCCTCGTTTTTTTTGAGTGTTTCATTCTGTACTCCTTTTCATCTCGTGTCCTCCCACATTCCTCACAACTGCATTCGCTCAAGCCTGAATAAGCCTAATCTGAAGTGTCTCCATGTGTTTGCACCTGTGATGCTGTCTGGCAGTTAGCTAATTTGCTAATTAGCTGCCTGTGTGTCTCCGTGGTTATTTTAGCATGGCTCAGGCTAATTTTACATGGTCCAGCCGAGGCAGTGCTGAGGTTGTGTTTATGAGGCTGTTAGCTGTGGATGGTTTACACCACAGTTGTCTGGTCTGAGGAGAATGTTTGTTCTGTGCATCTCCCGATGCAGCCTAGCATATCCAAGTGAGTTGCATGTGTTTAAGGCACCATTTGAGAGAAGATCTCTATTCACTTCTATTTGTTTTGTGGTCTTTTCATTCCAAAAAGATAAGACACACCTAAGTTGTTACAAATTACCTAATAGGTCTGGTTTTCTACAAAGACTAAATTATTTTTGCTGTTTAATGCTACCTCTACTATTACTACAACTACTTTGACTACTACTACTACTACTATTACTACTAATATTAATAATAATCATGTATGCTAAATGATCATTTATCACAATGTGAATTTCATTAAAATATATTTGGTTATTTTTATGAACCAGAAATAAAGGTAGCCAACCCTAGTACATCATTTTATGAATCTCTCTCTCTCTCTCTCTCACTCTCTTTCCCTCTCTCTTTTTTTCTGTAGGTAAGTGTAATCCTCACCCTGATGGTGCCATACACGGAAATCGACGCTGATGCTCCCCTAATGGAGATGTTTTCTCTGCATGGCTTCCAGGCCGCCAAATACATTGTGGCCATCGGGTCCATCGCTGGACTGACTGTCAGTCTGCTGGGGTCTCTCTTCCCCATGCCCAGGGTCATCTACGCCATGGCTGGAGATGGTCTACTCTTCCGGTAAACATGGCTGTCAGAAGAAAAACAACCTTAAAAACCACATAACCTATAAACTGATAAGCCCCTTCAGGATGTACACCTACCCTGTGTCTGATCACATTTTGTAGAGAGACTTTCTCATCCTTTATTAGAACCTCTTTACTTAATGATATGGACCCCCATGGGACCACTGGTAGGCGGGTATTATTTGGGTGGTGGATTATTCTCAGCACAGCAGTGACCCTGACATGGTAGTGGCATATTCAAGTGTATATTCTTGTGCATGTGCACAGGGTATATAATATACAGCAGTACTAAAGGGGATACACTGTGGAGACACATATTTAGATGAACCAAATGAAGGGACATAATATGTATTAGGTGACGGCTATGCACCTGACCGCTCACATGATGTAAAAGAAAATGTATGATTTGGTACATAAGTGTGTGAACCGATTCATTCCACAGTTATTATGTCCAGTCATAATATCCAAACAGATATAATGTCATTGGCTGATTTTTAGATGTTTGGCTGTTGTTCTGCAGGTTTCTGGCCCATGTGAGCACGTATACGGAGACTCCAGTCGTGGCCTGCATCGTGTCTGGTTTCCTGGCTGCCCTGTTGGCCCTACTGGTCAGTCTGCGTGACCTGATCGAGATGATGTCCATTGGCACCCTGCTGGCCTACACTTTGGTGTCTGTGTGTGTGCTGCTGCTTCGCTACCAACCTGAGAGCGACATCCATGGCTTTGTTAACTTCCTGTCTGAGGAGAACGCCAAGAGGAAGGGGGAGGGGGTTCTGGCTGAATGCGAAAAGGATGCATGTTCTCCCATTAGTGAAGGTGAAGAGTATGGAGGTATTCCAACCAACACTTGTGGAGCAAAGAATCTACCATCATTAGGCGATAATGAAATGCTAATTGGCAAGTCTGATAAATCCAGCTACACAGCCAGCCATCCAAACTATGGCACAGTGGATATGTCCTCAGGCATTGAGTCAGATGAGACAGAAAGTGTCTACCTTCAGAAGCTAAAGAAGCTAATGGGACCCCGCTACTACACCATGCGGATCCGTCTGGGTTTGCCAAGCAAAATGGACAGACCAACACCTTCTACTGGCCGAACAGTCACCCGCTGCGTACTCCTTCTCTTCTTCCTTATCTTTGGCTTCTGCTCACTCATCATATTCGGCGCTGGTTTCATAGCGGAGGGTCGCTGGTGGGCTGTTTTGCTGCTAGTATTGCTTGTGCTGATCATTACTCTGCTGATCTTCATCATCATCCAGCAGCCAGAAAACCCCAAGCGTCTGCCATACATGGCACCCTGTGTGCCCTTCGTTCCTGCCTCTGCCATGCTGGTCAATGTATACCTCATGCTCAAGCTGTCCAGTATTACTTGGATCCGCTTTGCTGTCTGGTGTTTTGTGGGTGAGCAGCATTTTATTCATTTGACTGTACTCATTCAGAGCATATGGTAAATTCATACTGGATAAAAAACACTCCACAATTATTACTGTCAGATTGTAAAAACTACATACAGGGTAAACATCTGTTACCATCTATTGTCTATGACAGTATTAATTTATACTGGGCTGTAGATTATGTATATATATAAATATATGTATATATACACACTATGTGTGTTTGTTTGCAGGTGTGTTGATCTACTTTGGCTACGGTATGTGGAATAGCACTCTAGAAATCACAGCACTAGAGGAGGAAGTCCATGCTAGCACATACCAACGCTACGACATGGGAGTGGATGACAACTTCGCTGTGGACGACGACCTTTACCCCTCGAGTGGAAACTGGAGACCTCAGAGCCAGGGCGGCAAGCACCAGCCACCAAGAGGGAACGGCGATCCAGTGGAGGCTCCGGCGGATGGCCTTGACAGTCTAGACAACCACAGGACCTCCTCATCCCACAGCAGAGCCAAAAGCAAAGGCGGGAAATCTGCCCCCGGCTTCGAGGCGCTAGTGGTGGATGACGATTTGGATGACCCGCTGGAATGAGAATGTAATTCTGAATGTACTCATGTGTCCACAGAAACCTGCAGAAACCCTTGGGCTAGATGGTTACCTCTCTACAGTGAAATTGTATATTATTTTACTTCTGTTTTGATTTTTTTTGTTTTCTTTTATTGACTGGGGTAATCGATCACCAAACAAATTCTCCTTCAACCTGCATATTCTTTGCACATAAAGACAGAGGCATCCTTTTTCTGTCCACATCTGCCTTTCCTTTAGGTTCGATACACCAAATTGAACTCTACAGATTTACTGAGCACTTAAACAAAACATTGCCCATCACTGCAGTAATTAGCACGTTATTTATCACTAGCTGAAGACGTCAGCGATAACATTGTTAACTATCGCAGCCTCACAGCACTTCCTGAAATGAGCCACAGATGGCCTGCAGGAAGCAGTCTGGCAGTGGAGGATAGAGATCTTCCTGTTAGCAGGTCGTAATGTGCCACTGTGCTAATAGTTTGCCAGACAAGTTGCTATTACTGTCCTTTTCATCTGTGTCATTTAAAAGTGGGAGTTCTGCGGAAAATCTAATTAACAAAGTTTACCCCCTCCTTTACCCCAAATGTAGTTGATCATCCAAAACATGTTTGGTATCTGAAGACTGCTTCTGGAACTATGAGGCTAATGGAGCTAACAAGTAATGGACTGTTCGGTTAGCATATGCTTGAATTTTGTACTCATGTTTATAGACAACAGTTGGTTAGCAAGTCTATTTCAGATGATACAACAACTGAGGCAGGAGTCTGAGAATTTAGAAATGCAGTAAACACCATGCTAATTGGTATATGTAAGCTTCATTAGCCTCATAGCTGACTGACTACATCTGAGGTATGGCTGTGCCAAACTGTCAATTTAACATTTCTCTGTGTTGAAAAACCAAATGTTATAGCTATAAAAATGCTACACAAGGTGAAACACAAGCCGTAGCTCCACCCCATGCTGATTTGTGCTGCTGACTGTTTTTTTTCCATGAGGTTTCCCAAAAACCTCTCCAGACTGTAGACAAGAGCATCACCATGTCTAACTCCTCCTCCACATCCGCTCCAACGTCTAGCCCAAGAGGTGGCTACAAGTGGTGATCGGACTTTGCTTGCGATAGTGCCTTCATCCGTCAGTGTGTGCTTTATCTCTGATCATCATGACACTCATGCTTGTCTATGTTACGTCTGTGTCTTTCTGATTTTTTTTTCTTTTCGTGAGACGAAAAGGCATGATACCAGCGCTTCTGGGTTTTAGGTGAAGTTTCTTTTTCGTTTCATCTTCCGTGCCTGTTAGTAAGTCCATCGCCATTCCCACCGCTCGCTCTGCATACGTGACTCCACTCCATCCTTGCAAGCAGGCAGCTCTGTTTACATAGCATGTGAACAACAGTATGGTTTGTGTCTCTTGGCTGTTCAGGGGCCCTTCAATGAGATGGAAGGTGGTAACTGACAGAAAAGTGTGATTCGGAGAGCCCTGTGCCACGTGGTATAGTTCTTTGTATGCGGCTAAGCAACTGAAACTAGGCCCCAAGTTCATTTTAAAGGAATAGTTTGCTGAAAGAAACATTTACCCAGTTTTACCTCAGCCAGGACATGTTTGGTGTCTGAAGTTTACTTTATTAGCTCTTGCACTGGAGCTAAGGCTAACAATGAAACCATTTAGCCTCATAACTAAATCATCTTACTAGCTCCTATTTTGTATGTAACAGCCAGTGTGAGAAACCACATAAGCAAGTCTATTAGAGATCACTGAACACCATCACATTCCTTGAGGCAAGGGTGAGATGGTTTATCATTATATAGCAATTAGAAACACTAATATCAATCAGCCAAGGGTTGGTGCCTGGAGTTTGTTTTGGACAGGCTCTGTGCTAAAGTAACTAACGAGTAATGAAAGCTTACACCCTGCAGATAAGCATTGCTAATGGCTTAATAATGATACATCATTACACGCTCTCAGAGCGTGACATACTGTTGTCTACAAAATAGGGTGTGTGTGACAATTTAGGCATGAAGCTAATTGTTCCCATTACTTGTTAGCTACATTAGCCTAATAACCTCCAGTGCTAAAACTAAAAAAGTGGATGCTTTTTGGCCAGTCCACTAAATCTGGGGAGAATGTGTGTGAATTTGATTTTTTGCTAAATTATTCTGTTATCATAATAGAAATACACTAGTACCATAGGAGGCCTTAACTGTTAAAAAGTAAATGCGCAGGACTCATGGGACATTTTAGGCCTTTCCCTGACAACCTTGAGTCCTTTGGGTAGATATAAGTCAGTTTCTTAACCCCTTAAACTCCACATTGTTTAGTTGTTATCTTACATTATAGTAATGGTTATGTATTACAATAGATGATCTACCAAAAGTTGGGGTTAGAGTCAGATTTAGGATTAGGTTTAGGTCTTGGGTTGAGGTTAAGGTTATGGTTGGAGTAGGTGTAAAGGTTTAGGTGAATTTAACAGAGTTTTAGTTGAAACTAAGGAGAGCATCTACATAACGTCTAGAAAGCACCATCCAAATAAATTCATAACACCTCATTCACTCTCTGCACTTACATACGTCTTGAGTGATCCAGTCTTAAGTGGACATGCATTGTGCTCATAGACCACATGATCTAAACAGAAGACTCATTTTGTCTGCCTTTAACAAGTGCAGTGAGAGACTGATGCAGTAAATGTGTACAGCACCTCTGTTCTAGTCATGAAATCATGTAATTGGAGACAAACTCGAGAATAAATAATCTTATAATTCCTGAGTAAAAGTAAGTGCAAATGACTGGAAACCTGACTCAGACTAATCCCCCAGGGACTCAAAACTTGACTCAGGCATGCATGCAAGACTCATCAAAACTCATCTTGCACTTGCACTCTAGACTCAAACTTGCGCAAGAAAAACTTGGCTCAGACTTGCACCTCAGACACTCAGTTGAGATTTGCATTCCAGAACTACTTGAGACTTGACTCAGACTCACTGAGACTCAGACTCAGACTTGAGACTCTGACTTGTTACCCAAACTCAGTGCTTGTTACAAACTCAGTGATGGGAATATTTCCATAGGAAACACATTTGAATGCCATATCTAAACAGCTATATTTCTTGCTGTCCACTTGTGGTCAGATCACTCAAGGTGGATTTTAATACCAAGTAAACAAGGCCCAAGGTACCTATACCTATAGTTATGTGGAACTGAATTGTGGACCCACATACAGAGTTTAAGGGGTAAAAGTGAGGAGCTTGATCCAGAAATGACCTGCAGACTGCCACTCGACATCCACTCATTGTGCAGTGATTCCCTTTGCGTAGGTGTACATACAGAGCTTTTTCTGGGCCTTCGGTTGGTTTGTGGTGTGAACGCTCCTGTCGATGTGGCGTTTTTTGTGGACCGTGTAGCATGTGGAGCCGCAACAGGAGTAAAAACGTGTCGCTAACTGTTTGCATGTGCAATGACCACAATGAGACATAATACAACTCTCCAATGTAGCAGAAAGACGGATATAACCCCGTTCCAGGCTTTCTTCGGTTTACAAAGCAAGCTAAAGTCTATAGCCCTCAAAAATGAGATGCTATCTGACTTCAGTAGGGCCGAACAGAGTGGAGATAAAGGATTGAAAAAAGAGTATTTTTTGCAGGTGTTTCCTAACTTCAGGTTCTCTGTGGGTAATCCAATACAGCTGGGGTGGCGTTCTGTAGACCCACCACATAAACAAGAGCTAAAGCGGCGATAGCGCCTTTCTAATGACCTCTTTTTAGATTGATACAGCTCTATATTTCTGTTTTGACGGTCACCGTACCTCGATTGAGATAAGAGCACTAGAACATGCTTTAGAAAGAACAGGATAAAACAAGGATGAACTAATTAATAGAGATATTTTATTACAGACCTATTCTAAAAAAAATCCAACAAATGCTGCCACTGTTGCTTTGAAAGTTCAGCTACTAGTTGTTTATTTTGTCTCGAAGATACGGCGCAGTGTTGTACTTGTGAGATATCTTTCCTGCCGCAGCAAGTTTGTTCGGTATTTGTTCAGGAACATGTTGAGATTGGCTTCCTTCTGAATCCGATATTTGTTTTTGCTGTATATTTTGGTACGAAGTGGATGTGTGTTCTTGTATTATGGTTTGAAAAAAGAAAAAACAGAAAAAGATCTCTTTATTGTTTCTTCCATTTGTGGTTCTGCTGCCCCGTCGCACTGTGTAATGAGATGTTGATATTGCCTCCATGCAAAAATGAAAGTTATTTATTGCAGATCTGATAAAGCGTCACTCTTGATTTGACTATTTTACTTCTCAGATGGTATCACATGGGTCTGGGTCGGCTTCGAGGAAAACCACACATGGGTGGCAGACCTGGGGCCGGATCCACAATCAGTATCAAAAAGAAAAGAAAATAACGGAATATTACTATAGCTTTTAGCTCCTCATTCTGTTGTATGAATCCATTCTCTCCACTGTAATAGTGATGAAGAAAGTTATTACAGATATATGGCCTTCTAGCAGTAACATTAGCTCACTGTCTTCCTTCTGTGTACACTAGCTAATTACAAAAGTTGCCCACTTTCAAAAAAAGCAGCTGCTATTTTTAAAAAGCTGCTCTCACCTTCAAAATGCATCATCAGATGGAGGTGTTAGTCTTTAAACTGGAAATATCTCAGTCTAGAGACATTCTGTCACCTCTGTAGAAGGAGAACTAAATCTTTTGACTACAGATGTAGCGATGGTTACATGTTTCATTTTGTTGAGAGTGTCACTTTAATTACTTTCTTAGGTTTTACCATGGATCTTCTCAGCCACAGCTAATCAAAACACCACAATTTTTTTTATTTATATTTAATAGGCTAAGCACCTGAAGACATCTTTAAAAAGAGGAAAGATAACTGTTAGAAGTAATAATAGTTCACAGGGAGTCAAACCTGCTTGGCTACCTCCTTCAGCATCTTCCAACAGTCAAAATCTTGAAGAGTTACACTTTTAGGGGCTATTTTGTTCTAAAATGAAGATTTAAGAACATTTTAATTCAACAATAGTTGAAATGCCACTCAATAATACTAATGTTGCTAACAACTGTTTGCAACATTAGCATGTATGGTTCACATTGAACATTTGAGAATTAAAACGCTTTCGTGGATCTGGACCCTGGTCTGCTTTCTGGGTGGGGGAACATAGGTGCACTGATCCTAGTACAGCTCTGGTCTGAAACATAAGCATACTGAAGGGTTGCCATGGTCTATGCAAAGGTATGAGACACATACATACACACACAAACAAAAACATGATTCTGTCCCATCGCCATCACCACACTGGTGGTCTATGTCAACATGGAACAATATGGTATTGAGAAATTCAAACCATGCTGTTACACACTGCAAAAAATACAAGATATCTCGGCAAGTGGAAGCACTTAAACTTGGCCGGTATATCTATTATTTCTTGATAAGAGATGTATAAGACCATTACAAGAATATTCAGCCATGGATGATTTTATGTCATTTTTTTAAAATAAGATGATATTTTACATATATAATAATTTTATTCTCTGTAATACTGAATGTATTGCATCATTTCACTGAACAACTGAATAAAATGACATAAAATAAGTGAAAATGATAGGAAAAGGATTGAATAGTCTTATAATAATCTTACAGCAGTCTCATAATGGGAAATTAGATATGCTGATGACATTTTAGCTGCTGCCACTTGATATGTTATCATTTTTTGCAGTGCATTTATGTCATACAGTCTGTCTGCACTGTATGTCTACTCAGACATGGAAACACACCAAAGCCCAGGAAGAGCACTGGCTCTTCAAACACACACACTTATGAGCCTCTCATAAGACAACATTCTCCCCTCATTCTCTACTGTTCATCGCTTTCGGTCAGGTCCTGTATGTTGTCGTTGTGTGTAATAACGTATTTACGGTGCTATACGTTCAGTAGTGGTCAAATGTTTGGACACATTGAATGAAATGCATACTTTTTATGATCTTAAAGTCTTTTTTGATTTAAAGGTTTGGGCTAAAATGCTCGAAATATGTACCCGAGTCAATACTGAAAGTGAATCTCTTTCTGAAACATGCTTTTTAAATGTAATATATTCAGGGTGTAATGAGTTCAGTATGAAATAGTGTGTGGAAACTGTGTGGCCGTTACACTTCTCACTCTCTTCTTAACATCTTTTATTCACTCTCTTCCATGGAAACAACTGTCAGAGAGCTTTGTTCAACATGAACCGTAGCTTTGGAGGTCAGCGAGAGAAATGAACCACAAAGCCTGGCTCTGAATATGGCAGCTCTCTCGTTCCTGCCAGATTATACTGCCAGTCAGACTACACAGTGCTACGTTTAGTCAAACAAGCCTATAGATCAACAAAAGGCTGCCTTTGAGTGTGAAGTGGGTGGGCAGCATGGGGCTTGTATGATATGGACACACTCATGCCCAAATTCATGGGCTTTTTTCTGAAGAGCTTATAAATTGTAGGGGTCGTGACTTAGGGTAGGGTTGTAGGGTTATGTGACAGTAGTTGGAAATGTTCCAATTTGCATGGCACATTCATAAAGAAAACATGCAGAACTGAATCTTAACATAAGCTGAAAATCAATGGCAGTATGGCCAACTGATTGTAGCTCCTCATAATTATTGACCATTGCTAAAAGGCGTATTAAATCAAGCACAAAGTCATATAGACCACAGAGAAACACTGGCAGTAGGATGAACTGCACTGAAGAGTCAGTGACTTTAAATGTGGTGTCACCTTTTTTTTGTGATATTTCTGCACTGCTAGGCCTACCCTGGTCAAGTAAGTGCTATATGTGTTGAAAGGAAGCATGTAGGAGCAATAACAGCTCAGCCATGGACAAGGGTCTCTACAAGGCTCCAAATCATCTATAGAAGCAACAACAGCACAAAAAGTGGGAGCTTTATAAAAAAGATTACTGTAGACAAGCAGACGTAAACGTTATGCACATTGCCAATCATAATGCTACTGGACTCTAGAGTGGTGGAAATGCATTCATTGGAGTGATAAATCATGCTCCACTATTTGCGAGTTTGATGGATGAATCTGGATTTGGCTCAGGCAAGGAGAACACCATCTACCAGAACACACAGTGCCCTCAGTAAAGTTAGGTGGAGGAGGAATAATGGGCTGGGACTTTTTTCACAGTTTGGGCCACTTAGAACCAAGGGTAATGTTAATGCTACAGCACACAAAGACATGATAGACAGTTACATGCTTTGGATTTTGTGGCAACAACAGCTATATCTTCTCAAAGCCTTGGGCAGGAGCTAATTCCATCAATCAATACCCATGGTTTTACAATGGGGTGTCCAACAAGCTCATGTACAGTACAAGTACCTATGCAAATTATTTAAAGCCATTTTCTTCAGTGTGTTAAAGTGTCTCAAAGCAAAGTTAAAATTAGAATAAACACAAACAAGAAACCAGTAAAAGTTATCAAGATTTGTTTTGTTTGTAAAAGTAGTTGATATTGTGTGAGCTGGTGAGGAGAACACAGGTTCGGTTCCAGATTCCTCCTCGGTTCCTCCAGCCGTTGTTTGGATTTACAAAATTCCATCAGCAGCTCCTGATTTAATTTAATGAAGGTCTTATTGAGTCAAACCAGGTTTCTGACGGAAACTACAAGAAATACTGTGGCTTCCACAAGGAACACACTGACATACTGAACATAAAATCACTATTTACTTTGTATTATTGTTTGCATTTATTCCTTTTAGTTTTATTTAGCAATATTATTGTTAAAAAAACACACTGCTTATCTAAATGGTATTAAATATTTTCGCAGGAGAATAAGACTTTTGGAATCTTGGTATGATGGTCAGGTGTCAGCATATATGTGGACATATAGTGTCTATATTGCTTGAGAGAATGACAAGAGTGTGTAAATCTCAAGAAAAGGGGGCTATTGAAGAATCTGAAAAGAAGATTGAATACTGTTTTTGGTGTCTGAATAATTCCATATGTGCATTCACATACATGTGTTCAAATGTTTGACTGCTACTGTTCTTCAAAGATCTCACAAGTGTAGAATATGCAATAATAATAGCCTGTCCCAGGGTTGAGTATTTTTCTTTCCTGAAATGCATAAAAATCCTCAGATAAGTAACATGTACATACTGTGTGTATCAAACCTCGATCAGATCTTATGATTATGCATACAAACTCAGTTCAACCAAAGTACGTCCTTGCAATATTTACTCAAACCTTCTACAGTAAACTCTTTACATTCTTCTACTGTTATTGTTTAGCGTACTTGTTAGAAGGGCTTTCACTCCCAAAATGGTTTCCCACATGTAGTTCAAGGTCTCTTCGTCACAGTGGAGCTTATTCAGTGACAACTAAGACGTGTTATAATCAGTGTCTCTCAGATAACAGTAACAAAACCTTCAGTGGAGGACAAACAGTTCTCACACTCCCATCTACACCAGCATTTTACTTTCTAACCTAAGTCTTGAAGGAATTGTCAACCCAAAAGCTGATCCTTTTGAATTAAAGCTGGCATTAGATCTCATTTATAATCACACAAGTCATATAAACATGCTGAGGATGCATACAATTCTTGGCCACTTTATCAGAAACACTTTCCTTGCTTGTGTATATTTAAAGACCGTAGCCCATCTGTTGATGCACAGTGTGTGTTCACTCCTCTAGACCTTCATCAGGGGCAGTTTTAGACTACAGAGATTTTTTGGATGGTGGACCACTTCCAGGCTTCCAATTGATGATGATGCTGTATCTTATAGAGTTGTACCAGCATCACTCACATACTGTGTTAGAGTCACAGGGTAGGAATCGAACCCCTCTCTCCTGCGTAAATACAGCAATATGATCCACTTCACAAACCAACCACTGCCTTTCTACAAGAGTGGTAAGTGAGTAGAAGCTCAAGGTTGGTGTTTCCAATAAAGTGGCCTCTGAGTATATTTCCACGATGGTTGGTTTGTATAAATACCAGCAGACGGTACCAGCTCTCCCAGCCACATGTGTGAGAAAGAAAACAGAGTGGGATTAAATGCAGCACAAGGCTTCTACATTCAGCTTTTCCCTTCTCCTGGTGCTCAGGGTCATGTTATGCAGTCTCTCTATCTTACAAAACATTTTCACAAAAATAAAAATCAGCGTATGTCTTTCCTGCTGTCACTGCAAATGTTTGATTAAAAATAGAAAAGTAGCTGGATAGGGAAGTTCTCTCTTCTATTCATTTTACCTTATACTAAAAAATAAAAAAAAAACCCTAATTTTAAAATGTTTTCAGTGTACTCAGGTTCATGGCTTATGGTTTAACATCACACTGAAATCACTGTTAGTTAATCAAGCATAAACATTAAAAGCTCTTTTATCTCCCCACAAATGACGAGTTGAAACTGTAAACCCAACGTGACATGAGGAGAGCGAGCAGATAATAAATCTTCCTTTATATCTGTCTGAGACTCCTAACCTCCGTTCAGTGATATTTGTTATTCATAACGTTCCTCTGTCAGACTTGCTGGAAGCGATTTGTCAGAGAAATCAATACCCTTATAGCCCACGCATGCAGGACCTATATCCTGTGGTTTATTACAGGGAGCAAATGAGAGGCTTAAAAATGATGCAGTGCATCAGACTGGACACAAACAGCTGCTGGACTTTCACAGGCAATCACAGTGAGATGCTCATTATCCTACAATCACCCACAGGCCACGGACCGTCGGATTCAGGTTTATCACAAAAAGACCACTGGCTGTTAACTGATATATTTTATTCCAGCACACATTTGAATCATTGTTGTCAGCATGGAGATGGGGTTCGTTTTGGTTCCAGATGTGTGGAGAATGCAATTAATTTAATAGACAATTAAACCAATATTAACCCAAACATTCTAGGTAATGTATTAAAGATAGTAGAATTACGTTAAATAGCTAGCTAACATTAGGTTGTCAACTTTTTCAACAAATTTACATTTGTGTATATATATGTACAGAGAGAGAAAGAGAGAGAGAGAGAGAGACAGACCTACGAATGAGCCATTCAAACAGAACAAAGAGCATCTAACTAAAGTCCTGAACCAGTGAAGAAACAGGAGCAGATGATTCCAGATGATCAGGCGGTG